>ML110873.1:0-16855 GCA_003697995.1 Taxidea taxus jeffersonii
TTTCCAATCCAGTAGCATGCTTCCATCACGCTTCCCCATGACTCCAAACCAAGTTATTAGGGGTCTGTGCTGCCCAAAGGACTGCACTACCATTACTAATTTAGCCATATATTGGTCACACATGCTTTTAAGACCACTCTAGATTATAAATCCTTGAGGACTTTATTTTGATACTACCTACCCACAAAATGAACACTGGAGTTCAGAAAAGAATTGTAAGGAATTTCATTTTCATTACTCTGTCATGTCCCAAGTTCTCAAAGAAAAGTGAGCATCATAGCCTATAAATTAATCCCAAACTTGAAAAAGATTAGTCAAACAATCCTTGACACATTTTAGTGGAAGTATAAATTTGTGGTGCCGCATCATTGCAGAGCAGTTTGGCAATACCAAGTTTTCAAATGCCCGTATTCTCTGACCTATCAGTTCTACTTTGGGGAATTTTGTAGATTTACTTCATTGTGAGCAGTACCTAAGGATATTAGTTGCAGAGCTGTTTGAATCAAGGGAAGAATGGAAACAGCATGTTCCACTGCCATTTATGGTGGCAGAACGTTCACAAGAGAATTGAGGGGTCAGGAATAGGTTACATTTCAGTTTGCCCTTTCATAGTATTTTTATATTGTGTGCACCTGTTACTTTTAAAAAAGAAAAATGGGTTAGGCATTCTAGATCAGTGAGGGAGAAATAGGTTGAGATGTGATTCTGGACCAACATGCCAGCCATTTGGGAAAAAATGAAGTTGCTCTATCCTTTACATCTTACATCAGAACAAATTCCACTTGGCTCATGAACTTAATTAAACATTAGAAAATGAAAACAAATGCTACAGCAAAAGCATGGGCAACAAATTCTATAATGAGCTCAGAAAGATATTTCTAAGTGGGCATGATACTGGTGCTCATGAAGAAAAACAGATTTGAGTACATGCAAATTTAAGAGGAAAATTAGCACTAAGGAAAAAATGGAGGTAGAACAAGAAATTCACAAAAGAAATAGGGATCGATAATTGCATATGAAAAGATGCTTGGCTTCATTAAATAAGGAAATACAAGTGAAAACACCAATAAGATTATTTTTGTCTAAGATAGCCAGAAGCCAGTTTTGCTGAGGATATGGGCAAAGAAGAATTTTGGTGGGAATGTAAAATGGGTTAACTTCACTAAAAAAGTAATTTGACAATATATGTCCAAGTTTCACTGTGCGTAATCTTGGTACTGGCCACTGTACTCTTAGGAGTTTATTTAGAGATATGCACTTAAGGCTGGGTGTTTGAGAGGATTTTGGAAAAGCAGCACATGTTCATTTATAGGGAATCAGCTAAATTATGTTACTCTTTTCCAGAGACTACAGTGAAGCCATTTGAAGAAGTTTTTGGATAGCTATATACATAAAAATTGAAGTATCTCCATGGGAAAGATCTCGAAGACATTACTCTACCTATATGGTATGATCCTGCCTAGAGCTTTCAAAGTACATACTATGTACCTCTGTGCTCATACTCAGCCAATTTGGATGGGTGAATGCTGGGACCAGAGAGAACGTTTAGGCACAGCCTGCCCTGCCTTCTAGGGCTGACTTGGGGTGGGGGGCAGCTGCTCCTACTCTCCTGGCTGCTGGGGGAATATGGGCACCAAGGACCTCCACACTGAGATGGTAAAGGAAGCTCCCAGTCCTGAATCTGCCAGGGCCCAAGCAGGCAGTTCAAGGGCCCAGGACATCAGCAGGCCTCTGGGCATTCTGGTACAAGGGACGGAAAATGGCCGCTTATGAGGTGCCTCCTCTGGCTGCTTGGAAGTGATGACCACCTGTTTGGAAGGTTTACCAACTATAAACCTGCGTGTATAGTGTAGATAAGCTTCTGTAAGCCTTTCCCGCAGCCTTTTAAACTTGAAGCCCTTGTCGGCGACCTGTGACCTTTCTAGATGCAGAGAAGCTATCAATGTATGCTAAAAGGACAATTAGAAAAAAGACTTGTTTTGTGATCTTTTTGTTAAAATTCACTCAGACACTTTATCTGGAAATGACTTTTGGAAATGCAGCCTTTACATCACGTCTTGGATTCACATCCACATATTTTGTCCAGAGTTGGGAGGGAAGGAGAGAAGACAATGAGAGGCGGGGAAAGGTTTCCCCAGAATGGGTGTGTTGGAGCCATTTCCCCAGGATGTGTGCTATCACTCAGCATTCCTGTACGTAGTGTATATAGTGATTAAACTTCAGTTCTGAATTAAAGTATGCTGCTTTTCTAGATGTTTAGAGGTGCTCATCCTTTTTAACAGTAGATATAGAAAGGGTTAATATTTTGCTCTTCTTAGATTGTCTTTCTATTAGAAACACTGGACCACTCTGAAAAATAATCTATCTATACTTTTCACTGAGTAGATGGAGGAGACTGGGAAGGGAATCATACACATTTCCTATAATGTTGCTGTGTACATGATGTATACAATAGAAAAGGGTGTGCTCTGATTTCACATGGCAGAGGATTGATAAATATTTTATATACTTTCTTGGTTAAATTTGTAAGAAGACTTAAACAGTACTTTTAGAAGTGAAATTCTTAACCTACCCCTGGTACCATATGCCTGTATTTTGTCCTTTAGTTAGGTTGGGAAGACAAAAAATGAGAGATTTTGCCAAAATGTCTTATTTTGGAGACAATTTCAGATTATAACCATTCCTCCCCATGTGCATTTTATTCCAAACAGCTATACACAGAGTGAACATTGTAGTCTTTCTAGATACTTTGAAGTGAAGATGTTTGTTACACATAGTAAAATAATGTGCTTTTGGTACTTTTTTTTGTTATTAATGGAGTTTATTTTAAAAGAAAAAAAGGACTGTCTTCTGAAACTGATGTTAATCCATCTCTTTGAGCTGTATCACATTTATGAACTCTTTCCTGGACAAATTACAAAAGAATGTATGAAAGGAAACATCCTATGCCATCTGTTCATTTTTAGAAAACACTCCAAATTATACTTGATTCCATATGTGTGGGGAGTTTGGGGGTTTGGTTTTGGTTTTGGTTGTTAAATGATCCTTTATTGAAATGTTTTTCTTTGTAGTTCTTAACTAGCAGGGCATTCCACTGCACCATTATTGATGTCATCTATGATGTCATGAGGGTGGCGACCATCAACATTGCAGCCCACAGACTGGGCAGTGCCCAGGACCTCTCTAATGGTTTCAGACAGTTCTCTGGCTAAAGATTGGTGCCACATCTGTCAGGCATTGCTGACAATCTAATCAAAAGTGATATTTCCACTGTGTTTAATGTTTTCCTGCTTCTTTCTGTCTCTTGGCAGTTCCTTGAGGGCTTTGATAATCAGAGCAGAGGCAGAAGGTAGCCCTTCAGTCTGGGTCTGTCTGTTCTAAATGGTCGATCTCATAGTCATCCTCAGACCCTTCCAATCACCAATTGCCTTAGTGATGTTATCACCAGCCGTTTTTTTTGGAGACAGACCAGGGGGCTGATCGTAGGTGCCAGGGCAGATGTGGCACCAGAGCACCTCAGGTACATGAGTGTGATCTCACTGGGGTCGAACTTAGGGGTTGTGGTGGAGGTGGCTGACTGAAGAGAACACTCCTCAGAACCAAAAACCAAAAGGTCCATATGTGTAGTGGATGCAGTTAAATTTCTTGGCGTGCCTGGGTGGCTCAGTCTGTTAAGCATCTGCCTTTGGCTCAGGTCATGGTTTCAGGATCCTGGGATCAAGTCCCACATCAGGCTCCCTGCTCAGTGGGTAGCCTGCTTCTGTCGCTCCCTCTGCCACTCCCCCTGCTTGTGCGCTCGCTTGCGTGCTCTCTCTCTCTCTCTCTCAAATAAATCTTAAAAAAAAAAAGAAATTAAGTTTCTTATTTTGAAACAACCTAGATATCTTGGATGATGACGCATGATATAGAGCTAGTGGAATAACATTTTGTAAATATCTTTCTGTTTAATTTTATGTAAAACTGGAGAACTATTTTATAGGTAGAATTGTTAAACCACTTTGAGAAGTACACATTCAGTGCTTGTTCATTGGTTTGTGAGTGAGATAAAAGGCAGTACAAGGTTGAGGTTCTACAGATGTGTTTCTATGTAGATTATAGCTGCAGACTGATCTGTATCAATCAGCATTTGATATAGCTATACTCTATAGATACATTGTTAAACAGTTAATTTCTTGCTAATACTCTAGTAGTATAGGTCAAGTATTGATTAGAAGCATTCAATTATATATTCTGTGCTTTGTTGTTTAATGTCTTATTCTGATTATTAAAAGAGAAGAGACTCTTCCAATTGAAATATTTATAGGGGCCTAATGTTCTTTCCTGCTTCTAAGATGAAACATTTTATTCTCCTACCAAGGACTAGACTACCTTTCTTTATTAACTGAGTTGGTGATGTTCACTCTTACTGATAAAAAAAACTAGTGCTTCCAAACTTGATACAGGACATTATTCATGACAAATGAAAAAGTGAGGTACAAAAACTATGTATATGATCCTCAGTCATATAAAAAATGTGTATGCCTGGATACCATGCTCTGATATTGTGGTTTTAAGTGAATTTGTTTTGGGACTCCTGGGTGGTTCAGTCGGTTAAGTGTCTGACTCGGTTTCAGCTCAGGTCACGATCTCATGGGTGGTGGGATCGAACCCCCAGTCAGGCTCCAAGCTCAGCAGGGAGTCTGCTTGAAGATTCTCCCCACCTGGGCTCACATGCTCTCCCTCTTAAAAAAAAAAAAAAATAAATCTTTAAAAAATAAGTGGATTTATTATTTAATTATTTTTCAGTTTTCTGTGATAAACACATTGCTTTTAAATCTGTGGAGAAAAACACATAGAAACATTGAAGGAGGGATGCCTGGGTGGCTCAGCTGGTTAAGTGGCTGCCTTCGGCTCAGGTCATGATCCCAGCGTCCTGGGATCGAGTCCCACATCGGGCTCCTTGCTCGGCAGGGAGCCTGCTTCTCTCTCTGCCTCTGCCTACCTCTCTGTCTGCCTGTGCTCGCTCTCTCTCTCTCTCTCTCTGACAAATAAATAAAATCTTAAAAAAATAAAATAAAATAAATGAAACATTGAAGGAGACTGGAAGAAAACACCAAAACAGTTGGGAAAAGGGGGAGGGGTCAGCAGGGCAGTAGTGAAGGGAACTTCTGTGTTTTGCTTTATATGTAATATACTACAGGAATCTTTCTTTTTTAAAGATTTATTTGATTAAGAAAGAGAATGGGGGGTAGGGAGAGAGATGATCCCAAGCAGACTCCCCACTGAGCATGGAAGCCATCACGGGACTGGATCCCACAATCCTCAGATGATGACCTGAGCCAAAATCGAGAGTCAGATGCTTAACTGACTGAGCCACCCAGGCATCCCTATGTAAATCTTTCAATGTATGTATATTAAAACCAGATGAGAAAGTGAAAAAAAGGTTTTTGTGAGAAAAATTTGTAACACTATCTTATTTATCACTATTCTCCCAGTACCTAAACAAGTGCCAGTCACATAGTAGTCACTCAGTAGTTTCTCAGTGTAATTCCCTACAAAGAAAACAATAACTGTGCAGACATGGAGATCTGGAAGGATATTATTTTTGTAACCAGGAAAAAACGTTCAGTACTACCTTCTGACTGGAAGGTTATCTTCCAGTACCAGTGCCAGGCATTGATATAGGAGTTCCACTTGGTGGGACCTGTGCCTGGGAAATGCAGCCTATGTGAGTATGTCTGCACACAGATACACATGACAACATCATTTGAGATTGGAAAAATTTAGAAATAACATTATCCATAATGAAAGATATTAAATACTTAATGGATATATCCATTCTCTACAATACTGTGCATTTTTTTAAGTAAGAAGAAGTATCTATATAGACTGACAGGGAAGGCCCATGATACATTGTTGAGTGAAGAACAAGCAAGTTCAGACTATCAGTACCTGCAACAACTCCAGTGGCTCTCAAAGAATTACGCTGAGTGAAATAAACCAACATAATCCCATTTATATAACACTCTTGAAATATAAAACTTCTGGAAGTGAAGAATAGATGAGTGGTTGACAGGGGTTGGGAAGTAGAGAATGGAATTATGAATGGAGAGCGTGAGAAGCCCTGTGGTGATAGCACAGTTCCATAACCTTGATTGTGGTAGTTATACAATTCCACATGTGACAAAATTTTATAGGAAACTATACACGCTAACAAGTGAGTGCACGTAAAACCATGAAATTGGAGTAAGCCCTAGGTTGTACCAGTGTCACTTTCCTGGTTTGGTACTGTATTATAATTAAATTAAGTAAGATATTACCACAGGGGAAACAGGGTGAAGGATACACAGGGCCCCTTAGTACTTTTTGCAACTTTCTGTGAATCTCTAATTCCAAATAATAAGTTGGAAAAAGCAAGTTGCAGAACAAAGTATATAGGATGATTCCTTTTTTTTTTTTTAATTTTTTTAAGATTTTATTCATTTATTAGTTAGAGAGAGAGAGAGAGCACAGGCAGACAGAGAGGCAGGCAGAGGGAGAAGCAGGCTCCCTGCCGAGCAAGGAGCCTGATGTGGGACTCGATCCCAGGACGCTGGGATCATGACCTGAGCCGAAGGCAGCCGCTTAACCAACTGAGGCGTCCCGGATGATTCCTTTTTAAAGTATGTTATGGGTCATTTGTCTTGACTCCAGCTCAGGTCATGATCTCAGGGTTGTGGGTTCAAGCCCTGTGTCAAGCTCCATGCTCAGCGGGGAGTTTGCTTGAGCCTCTTCTCTCCCTCTGCTCCCCCCAGCTGCCTTCTCTCTCTCAAAACTAAATAAATCTATAAAAAGATATACATATGTTATACACACACATGCACATGTGTTAGTATGTCAATTTTATATGCATGGGAAAACACCTAAAGGGTAGACAGCAAATTGTTCCTACTACTTAGCCCTGGGGAGGAGAAGGGCAAGCTGGAGTGGGCTGACACAGGAGGGAAGACTTCACTGCTTCCTCCACATGTTTGCACACTGTTTAGACTTTTTTCTCAATGGACGTTTATATTATACTTTTATGTTATTTTAGTAACCAATAAGAAATGTTTTGAGTGGTGCCTTTAAAACAGGAGGACTAAAGGCTGTACAAAGGGCCAAGAAGTTGTCACCTCCCTTTTTAAACAATGAAATCTAAACACCCTGGGAATCAGCTCAGTAAAACTCCTGCAGCATCAACATAAATACAAAGTAACATCTGCTCCTTAGAAATTTCATTGAACCTTAGTTGTCATCATAAACAAAGAGCACAGTCAACAGAAACAACCTTGACTGTGGAGATATAGCTACCTGGCTAGAATTAGACTCATGTGCCCTAAGGCTTTCAGGATCTACACTGACACCACAAATAACTCTTGATTTCAGTTAGGGACACTTTATTGAACATAGTATAAGAGGAATTTAGGATTGTGGCTAGAAGTAAAGTTAATGTGAAAGAATAATATATATGATCTTTATTGTGCTGCTCATGCACTCACTCATGTGGGCAAATTATTCATGTTCAAGTTAAGGTACAAAGAAGGAAGAAAAATGGCTGGAATAGAAAATCTTCCTTTTTAACAACACCCTTTTTAAAGAAAAACAAAAAGGGCAGCAAGTAAGAAAAATAATATGAGGAATCAATGCTTTGAAGTTTCTGGCTTCTGGTATGAGAAAATGTGAGTTTCCGTAATAGAGAAGGCTAGTAAGAAAGTAGATGCTTTGAGGTGAAAGAGAGAGTTTGATTTTGAACATCTTAACTTTGAGATAACATGTAGGTAAAGATGTCAAATAATGGGATGTTTCAATCTGGAGCTTAGAAGAGATAGTACAAATTTTGTGCATCAGATCTATAGCCTGGAAATGATCACCAGTAATGGCAAATTCATAGATAAGTATGTAAAATTATATTCTATTAATTTTCTAAAAGCTGTTCTTTAAAACAAAAATGATAATGCTATATTGTGAGATTTGTAACATTAAAAGCACAAAAAATTGGGTTGGTAAATGAAATTATACAGTTGTAATGAAAATAGTGTAATATTAACTCTAAGTAGACTGATAACTTAAAGATGTATTTCTTAATTCCTGGAGATGCCACTAAATATTACTACAGAGCCATATAGCCTAAAAGTGAACAGAGAAGTCAAAATGGAATAATAAAAGATGTTAACCCAAAAGAAGTCAAGAGAGGAACTGACACACAAAAACCAAATGAGAGTAATACAAAACAAATAGCAAAAAGCAGAACTGAATCATAACTTAAATGTAAATATACTAAATACTACAATTCAAAGATAGTAAATGTCAAACTGGATTTTTATTTATTTATTTATTTGATAGAGATCACAAGTAGGCAGAGAGGCAGGGAGAGAGAGGAGGAAGCAGGCTGTCCGCAGAGCAGAGAGCCCGATGCGGAGCTCGATCCCAGGACCCTGGGATCATGACCGGAGCCGAAGTCCGCGGCTTTAACTCACTGAGCCACTCAGGCACCCCTGGATTTTTTTTTTTTTTAAAGCAAGACTCTAGGGGCATCTGGGTGGCTCAGTCGGTTGGACATCTGACTCTTGATTTCAACTTAGGTCATGATCTCAGGGTCATGAGTTCCAGCCCCAGGTCCAGCTCTGGGCTGAGCATGGAGCCTGCTTAAGGTTCTCTCTCTATCCCTTGCTCCACACTTATGGCCGCACTCTGTCACCCTCTCTCTCTTAAAAAAAAAAAAAAAGACCCGATTATATGATTATATGTCTCTAAGAAATATATTTTAAACACACACAAAAAAACCTTGAAAGTAAAAGAATGAAATAAATATACATGTCATGCAAACATTAGTCATCAGATAAAATATACTTTCATAATGATAAAAGATCAATACTTCAGGAAGGCATAATACAGATTTATATGTACCTAATTACAAAGCTTTAAAATACATGAAATAAAAACAACTAAAGGGAGAAATAGACAAACCTGGAGGCATATTTGCAATATTTTAAATCACTTTATTTATAATTGATAAAATGCCTATACCAAAAGTCAGAATATAAAGAGTTGAGTGACACTATCACCCACCTTGACCTGGCATTTACAGAACAGTTCACCCATTATCCATAGAATGCACTTTATCTTCATTAACACATGGGATGTTCACTAAGACCACATGGTGAGCTATAAAAAAATTTCAAATTTTTGAAAGATTGGGGCACCTGGGTGGCTCAGTTGGCTAAGCGCCTACCTTCGGCTCAGGTCATGATCCCAGAGTCCTGGGATCAAACCCCACATCAGGCTCTGGGCTCAGCAGGGAGCCTGCTTCTCCCTCCCCTCTCTACTCATGCTCTCTTTTGCTATCTCTGTCGCTATCTCTGTCTCTCTCTCAAATAAAATAAAATTTAAAAAAATTTTTGAAAGACTGAAATATTTTCTCAATGTCTTATTACCATGACAGAATAAAACTAGGAATTAATAGCAATAACACATCTACAAAAGATTGAAGTAAGACCCAAGGTCACATAATACCTAAAATGTCCAAGATACAATAAAAAATCAATCATACCAAGAACCTGAAAAGCTTCAACTTGAGAGAAAATATAAAGACACTGACACTGAGATGTTGGAGTTATCTGATAAGAATTTTAAAGCAGCCATCATAAAGATGTTTCAGTGAACAATTATCAATATTCTTGAAATAAATGAAAAATAGAAAGTCCCAGCAAAGAAATAGAAGATACAAAGAAGAAACAGATGGAAGTTATAGTTGAACTGAGAAATACAATAACCAAAAAAGAAAACATAATGGATGGGCTTAGCAGTAGAATGGAGGAAACAGAAGAAAAATATAGCGAAGTTGAAAATAGAATTATAGAAATTACCCAGTCTGAACAACAGAAAATCAACTCAGGGTCAGGGGAAGAAGGGAGAGAACAGAGCCTTAAGGACCTGTGGAACTATGACAAAATATCTAACATTCCTATTATTGGAGGTCAAGAAGAACAGGAAAAAGTGTGGGACTGAAAAAGTATTTGTAAAAGTATGATTGAAAATGCCCCCAAATTTGACAAAATACATAAATCTACAGATTTAAGAAGTTAAGTGAACCCCAAACAATAAAATCCAAGCCAACACCCATAATAATCAAACTTCTGAGAACTAAAGACAAAGGAAACAATTCTTGAAAACAGCAAGAGAAATGACACCTTACCTAGAGGGAAAAACAAGTTGAATGGCAGTGGATTTGGATTTCTTATCTGAAAATAAGAAGCAGGAAGAAAGTGACATGTTTTTCAAGCGCTGAAAGATAGAACCATCAAGGTGGAATCCTATGGTGAAAATACTGGTCAGGAATAAAAGGGAAATCACTCTCTAAGTGAATTCATGGTGACAGATCATAGCTACACTATGGTGAGTGCAGCATAATGAATAGATTAGATATTGAATCACTATGTTGTGCAGCTGAAACTAATGTAATATTGTCAACTATACATCAATTTTATTTTATTTTTTTTGAGATTTTATTTATTTGACAGAGACACAGTGAGAGAGGGAGCACAAGCAGGGGGAGTGAGGGAAGGAGAAGCAGGCTTCCCACTGAGTAGGGTGCCCGATGTGGGACTCGATCCCAGGACACCTGGGAAAGCTTGGCGCTTAGTGACTGAGCCACCCAGGCACCCCTATACTTCAATTTTTAAAAAAAGATTTTATTTATTTATTTGACAGAGATCACAAGTAAGTGGAGAGGCAGGCAGAGAGAGAGAGGAGGAAGCAGGCTCCCTGCTGAGCAGAGAGCCCGATGTGGGGCTCGATCCCAGGACCCTGGGATCATGACTTGAGCTGAAGGCAGAGGCTTTAACCCACTGAGCCACCCAGGCACCCCTATACTTCAATTTTTAAAAAGTAAGTGAATTCATTGCCAGCAGACCTACCCCAAAAGAATGCCAAGCAGAAAAGAAATGATAAAATAAGGATTCTTGCAACATCAGAAAGAAAGATGGAAGGAGCAACAACTTAGAGTTGGCTCCGTTACATGTGATGGAAAAACTGGCTGCAGTGGCCATAACTACTAATCTTTGGAGGTTCTTACCAATTCCAATAGGAATATGAAGGATCTTTATCCCAGCACTCCAAAAGAAAGCATCATTGCACCCCATGGATCTCAGAGGATCACATAACATTCCCTGAACCAGCCACAACTACAGGTGTACAATGTGCTCACTGGATCCATTCTTGAGATGGAGGAAGACTCCACCTGCATCAAAAGACTGAGAAAAGGGATAATTCCCTAGCGGAAAATCAGAGACTTGTTAGCAGGAAAAAAAAAAATGTGTTCTGGGAGGAATTAATAGACGTTTCACTGTAATGAATAAATAAAGATGAAGAGCAAATGGGAAAAAAACAAAAACAAAAACAAAAAACCCTTCACCACAAAGAAAACACCAATCTCAGATTGCTTCATTGGTGAACTCTATCAAACAGCTAAAGAAGTAATAATAGCAATGTTATATAAATCTTTCAGAAGATAAAGGAGGAAGCTCCCAGCTTGTTTTAGATATGGTGTAACCCTAATACCAAAACTAACAAAGGCATTACTAACAAAGGCATTAAGTTCCTACATAAACATAGGCAAAATAATCCTTAACTAAAGAAAGCAAATCAAATCCGGCAATATATAAAAAGAATAATATATATCATAACCAAGTGAGTTTTATCTCAGAAGCCCTACATTGCTTAGACATCTCAAAATCAACCAATGTAATCTAACATATTACCTGAATAACAGAGAAAAACCAAATGATTAAATCAGTGAATTCAGGAAAAGCATTTTACAAAATTCAGCATCATTAATGATAAAAATGCTCAGGAAAGCAGGAATACAAGGAAACAAGGCAAAATGTCCACTCTCATCACTTCTATTCACTGTAACACTGGAGGTTCCTATCCCATTCTGGAGGTTCTGTCCCATCTGGCAAGGCAAAAAGAATAAATGAAATGTATAAGCAACATAAAATAAGCAAAACTGTCCCTACTTGGGGGTAACAATTCCTTTAAAAAATTCCAAGAAATTGGTAACAATGAAAAATAACCTGCTATAACAAATAAGATTAGCAAGGGCTCAGGATACAAGGTCAATATCAAAAATCAATTGTAATCCTAGGTATGAGCATCAAAGGCATATAATAGTTATAATAATAAATTAAGGGAAATGAAAGTTTTCTACACTGAAAACCGCAAAACATTCCTGAGACAAAGATTAAATAAATGGAGAGAAAACACATTTGTGGAGGGGAAGATTCAATATTTTCAAGATGTTAGAAAATATATATTTTCAAGATGTTAGTTCTCCTTCAGATCTATTTGTAGATTCAATACAATCCTAACTTACGATCACAACTGGCATTTTTTATGTTTAAGAAACTGAGAAGCTGGGGCGCCTGGGTGGCTCAGTAGGTTAAAGCCTCTGCCTTCGGCTCAGGTCATGGTCTCAGGGTCCTGGGATCGAGCCCCGCCCCGCATCCTGAGGAAGGGAAGCAGGCTCCCTGATGAGCAGAGAGCCCGATGTGGGGCTCGATCCCAAGACTTTGGGATCATGACCTGAGCCAAAGGCAGAGGCTTTAACCCACTGAGCCACCCAGGCACCCCCCATTACTTGACAATTTTTAAAACAGCTTTATTAAGGAATACTTAACATAGAATAAAATGCACATATATAAAATGTGTGTTTTGCTAAAATTTTACATATATACAGCCATAAAATCATTACCACAATTAAGATAAAAATATCCATTACGCACAAAAGTTCCTTACGCCAGGTTGTAATCCCTTCCTCCTGCCTTTCCCTGCCTACCCACTCTAAACCCAGGCAAGCACTAATCTATCACTATAGCCTAGCGTGCATTTTCTAGAATTTTATATAAATGGAATGTACTTTATGGGGTCATCTAGCTTTTTTCATTCAGCCTTATTTTTTTTTTAAGATTCACTCATATTATTGTGTTTATCAGATCATTCATTTGTATTCCTTTGTAAAGGATATACCACAAATTATTTGCCCATTCATCAATTGAAAGTTAATTGTTTCTAGTTTTTTTTAAAATTAAAACAATAGAGCTGATATGTACCTTTAGGTACAGGCCTTTCTATGGACACATGCTTTCATTTGTCTTAGGTAAATACCCAGGAGTAGAGTGGCTGAGTTATGATAATTGAATGTTTAACTTTTTAAGGAACTTCCAAACTTGGCTGCAACATTTTACATTCTTACCAGTATGTAAGTATTCCAGGAGCGCCATACCCTTCTTGACACTTGGTATTGTCAGTGTTTTAAATCTTACACTAATAAATATGTATTCTAATGGATATGTAGTGGTAATCATGGTGGTTTTAATTTGCATTTCCCTAATGACTAGGGATGTTGAGCATTTACTCATGGGTTTTTTTTTTCCAATCCATTTATTTTCTTTGATAAAGTGTTTGTCCAAATATTTTGCCTATTCAAAAAAATCAGGTTGTTTTCTTGTTATTTTTTTTTTAAGATTTTATTTATTTATTTGACAGACAGAAATCACAAGTAGGCAAAGAGGCAGGCAGAGAGAGGGAGAGGCAGGCTCCCTGCCAAGCAGAGAGCCCAATGCGATGCAGGGCGGGGCTCAATCTCAGGACCCTGAGATCTGACCTGAGCTGAAAACAGAAGCTTTAACCCACTGAGCCACCCAGGCACCCCTCTTGTTATTTGAGTTTTAAGAATGATTTACATATTCTGGATATGAGTCCTTCATCAGGTAGTTTTCTTCCAGTCTTTGGCTTTTCTTTTCATTCTCTTAACAGTGTCTTTCAAAAAACAGAAGTTCTTAATTTTGATGAATTCTAATTTATCAAATTTGTATTTTATAAATCATGATCTTCATATACATTTAAGAAATCTTTGCCTAACCCAAGGTCACAAAAAGTTTTCCCCTATGTTTTCTGAGGGAATTTTTTTGTTTTTGTTTATTTTTTGTTTTTTTTTAAGATTTTATTTATTTGACAGAGAGAGACACAGTGAGAGAGGCAACAACACAGGCAAGGGGAGTGGGAGAGGGAGAAGCAGGCCTCCTGCTGAGCAGGGAGCCCAATGCAGGGCTCTACCCCAGGACCCTGGGATCATGACCTGAGCCAAAGGCAGATGCTTAATAACTGAGCCACCTAGGCGCCCCATGTGGGAAGTTTTATACCAATTTTAGGCTTTATATTTAGTCCATGATCCATTTTGAAGTAATTTTTGGATATGTCATGAGAGCAGTTTTTTTGCATATGAATATTCATTTGTTCCAGTACCATGTTTTGGAAAAGATTATCCTTTCTTCACTGAGTTTTCTGTGTGTATCTGTTAAAAATTAATAGACCATACACATGTGGTCTGTTTATGGACCTTCCATTTTATTTATTTATTTATCTTTTTTTTTTTTTTCAAGTAGGCTCTACACCCAGCATGAAGCCCAGTGCATGGCTTGAACTCACAGCCCTGAGATCAAGACCTGAGTGGAGATCAAAAGTCAGATGCTTGACCAACTGAGCCACCCAGGTGCCCCTATTTATCTTTATATCAACATTATACCCTCTTAATTACTGAAGCTCTATATTAAGACTTGAAATAATGTAGTATTAAGTCCTCCAACTTTGTTTTTCTATTTCAAAATTGTTTTGGCTATTCTCAGTCCTTTGAATTTCCATATGAATTTTAGAATTACCTAGTCAATTTCTAAAAATAAGAAAAAAATCTTACTGGGACTTGAAATGGGATTGTATTGATACTATAGTTTTGGCAAAATTAGCAGTTACCTTATTGGCTCTTCTGATCAACGTGCATAGAATATCTCTTCATTTCTTTAGGATTTATTTGATTTCCCTCAATCCTTAGGATTTATTTGATTTATATAATTTTCATGTGGTGTTGTACTTTTTTTTCAGACTTATTCTAAGTATTTCATATATTTTTAAAAGATTTTAAAAGATTTATTTATTTATTTATTTATTTATTTATTTGAGAGAGAGGGAGCACGGGGGTGGGGAAAAGGGGTAGAGGGAGAAGCAGGCTGCTTGCTGAGCAGGGAGCTCAATGGCAGATGCTTAACCAATTGAGCCACCTAGGCACCCTAGTATTTCATATATTTTAAAGAAGTCTCTACACCCATCATGGGGCTTAAATTGTCAACCCTGAGATCAAGAGTCAAGTGACTGAGTTGGCCAGACACCCTGTATTTCATATTTTTTAGTACTACCGGAAATGGGATTTTAAAGATATATTTATTTATTTTAGAGAGAGAGAGGGAGCAAGCATGAGTTGGAGGGACAGAGGGAGAGGGAGAGAGAATCCCAAGCAAAGTCTACACTGAGCATGGAACCCAACATGGGGTCCATCTCATAACCCTGAGATCACAACCTGAGCTGGAACCAAGCATCGAGCACTTAACTAACTGTGCAACACAGGCACACCCAGGCCATCTAAAAATTTTATTTGCTTATTGAGAGCATATTTTGAGTAGTGTTCTCTTTCCTGCAACCTTACAAAATTCACTTGGTTCTGGTAGCATTTTTGTCACTTTCTAGGTAGACAAACTTGTCATTTGTTAAGGACTGTTTTATTTCTTACTTTCAATTTGGATGGATTTTATTTCTTCTTACTGCTTTATTACACTGACTGTATCATCCAGTACAATACTGAATAGAGCTCATGAGACAAGTCATCTTAACATTGTTCCTGGTCTTAGGGGGAAATAATTAGTTCATTCACAAGTAATTGTGATGTTAGCAATAGGTTTTCTATACATTAGAAATCCTTTGTTAGGTTAAGGAAGTTTCCTTCTGATCATAATTTTCTGAGTTTTTCTTTTTTATCAGGATTGGATGTTGATTTTGTCAAATGCTTTTGTCTATATCTAAAGACATGATGATTTGTGTGTGTTAATATGGTAACTCTAGTGATTTGCAAATCCTAAACCAACCTTGCATTCAAGGGCTAACTTCACTTGGTCATGATGTATTAATGTCTTCACACCCCATAGGGTTTGATTTATTAAAATTCTAGAGGTTTTTTAAATCTATGTAAATAGGGGATATTTCTGTCAATTTCTTTTTTTTTTTTTTTTAAGATTTTATTTATTTATTTGTCAGAGAGAGAGCGGGAGCGAGCACAGGCAGACAGAATGGCAGGCAGAGGCAGAGGGAGAAGCAGGCTCACTGCTGAGCAAGGAGCCCGATGTGGGACTCCATCCCAGGACGCTGGGAACATGACCTGAGCTGAAGGCAGCCGCTTAACCAACTGAGCCACCCAGGCGTCCCTTCTGTCAATTTCTTAACATATAAAGTCTTTATGGTTTTGATATCAGGGTAATACTGGCTTCATACAATGAGTCAGGAAGTAGTCCCTCCTCTTCAATTTCTTTACAAGTTTGTGGAAAATTGTTATTTCTTCCAGAGATGTTTGGTAAAATTTACCAGTGAAATATCTGGGTCTGGATTTTTCTTTGTGGGAAGGTTTTTACCTACAAATTCAATTATCTAACAGGTATAAGGCCATTAAGGTTATCTCTTTCTTCGTTAGTGAGCTTATAGTTTGCATCTTTTAAGGATTTGTACATTTCATCTACTAGCCCAGTTTGTTGGCTAGTATTTCTGCCACATGTCCATCAGTAATACTCTCCATAAAGTCAAACACATCATTTCTTGTACTTTCCTGGAAACTACCCTTCCTGAGTCATCCAACCTCCTGATCCAATCTGGACCTATTGACTTGTAGACAACTCCAAAACAGTTATGTTTGTACTTTCCTTTCCTGCTCTCCTGTGTCAATTCCATGCCTTTTTCATTCCTGTTTTACTCTCTGGTTTTC
>ML110873.1:16865-33957 GCA_003697995.1 Taxidea taxus jeffersonii
CCTTTGCCTCTCTCCTAAATGTTTAGATTACAATTTTCTTCCCTTTGTTATGTCAACATCCCAGGCATCCTTATTTCTTTCAAAATATTCATTGAAACAGCTCCTATTGGTTTCTCTCCCTTTCTTCTCAAGGGTTAATAATTTTAAAAATGTTTTTATTGTCACCTCACCAAGGTTTGGGGAGAGAAACCTATGTGTTTAATTAATCATCATAAAAGTGGAACCCTGGTATTGCCTTTGGAACAAGGGATTTATCTTTGATTTTAACAAAGGAGAGAAAATTTGGTGCTGTGAAGATGAAGGGATTCACATCCATGGGCTTTAGTTTTATCAGTAAAATATGAGTCCCCAGTTGAGAGTGATGATGGAGGAAGGTCTGTAGGTAGAAGGCTCTTAGAAAGAAAAAATCATCTCACTGAATAGGAATTACAGCAATCAGAGAAACATGTTATGGGCTTATTTGTAACCCCCAAATACATATGTTGTAACCCCCAGTACTTCAGAATGTTATCATATTTGGAGATAAGGTCTTTAAAGAGGTGATTAAAGTGAGGCTATGAAGGTGGGCCCTAATCTAATATGGTTGGTTTCCTTATGTGAAGAGGAAATTTAGACAGACTGGTATCAGACACATGTAAGCACAGCATGACAAATGTGAAGACACAGAGAGGTAGTTATTTGCAAGCAAAGGAGAGAGGGCTGGAACAGATCCTTCCTATGGCCCTCAGAGAAAACGAACTTGCCAACAACTTGATCTCAGACATACAGCTTCCAAGTATTTTGAAAAAATAGATGTTCAAGCCACTGTGAATTTTCTTCTGGCAATTCTAGCAAACTAATTCACATGGTCAAGTTCCTGGGCAGTGTTCAGTTCTAATCTGAGGTTTGTGGTCATTTAAGAGAGTTTTAAACAGAAACTAACAATCCTAATTAAGTGATTTTCTCCAGCAATATTTGGTAGTTCATTGGGTTCCCAACAAAAGGCAAATGATGCAGCTCATCCAGGGGATTTTTCAGGGAATATGCTGGAGAGGCAAAGACACTGAAGGTGTATGGATTATCCAAATTAAATCATAAAGTACCCTCCACTTAGGGACCCAAGGTGGAAAATTAGCGGTTATACAAATGGTCACAAACTTCTGTTAATTCTCTTAACCTCTTTCCACCTCCACTACCCAAATATCAATACATAATTGGATTATTTTAATAGCTACCAGGTCTTTCTATTCCTAGTCATTTCTTCTTTCAAGCCACTTTTCACAATGCTTCCCATTATTTAACTAAACATTTTTTTAAACATTTTTTTTTTATTTATTTTACAGACAAATCACAAGTAGGCAGAGAGAGAGGGGGAAGCAGGCTCCCTGCAGAGCAGAGCCAGATGCGGGGCTTGATCCTGGGACGGGACGCTGGGATCTTGAGCAGAGCCAAAGGCAGAGGCTTTAACCCACTGAGCCACCCAGGTGCCCCTAACTGAACATTTTTGATGGCTCCCCCTTTCTTACAAGATAAAAGCCAAACGACTTAAAGTGTCATACAAGAACTTTCACGTTCCTGTGCCTGCTTACATCTTCAGCCTCATTGTCTATCACTTCTCTTCCCCATTCACAAATACCCTATACTGCAACTCAACTACTGGTGATTCCATGACTAATCATTAGACTGTTACTTCTACCTTTACTTCCTTCCAGGCAAAGGAAGAATTTGTTCAAAGATCACCTCTTCTTAAGTTTTTCCTGACTCTTCAGGTAAGGTTGACAAACGGCCCTTTCCCTGGACTCTTATTATACCTTATACTTATATCCATGAAGCCAATCATCATGCTTATTATTTACATTTTGCATTTTATCCAGTGAGATAGTAGAGTCCTTGGGCTTAAAGATCAATAGCACCAGAGTGAGTCATGATAAATCTTCCATAAATATTTGCAAAGTGAACAACTGGATGACACACAGAACCTTAGGAGCTGTATTACAGATAGAAAGGAGTGACTGTTCCTAATGTACAGGTTGGTATGGATATATTTTATTACAGTGTAATTATAATCAGCTGTGTGGCAATGAACTCTGTTGATAAAAAAAAAAGATTAACTTTATGATGACTGTGGAGGTAATTGTAGAGTTTCAAGGAGAAAATTCAATTGTTTCAACAGTATTGCTTTGACCAAGAACTGATTAAAACAAAGCTACTTTTTATTTCTAGCAGCTAGTGTACTATATTAAAATGAATATGGTCTTTCGAAAAACCTTATCCTGAATTCTACCTTTATCGTTTATTAGCTGTGTGAACGTGGGAATGTTGCTGACATTTCTGAGCTTCAGTTTCTAACCTGCATAATGGGGATAAAATATCTCTCTTCTCATGAACTGCCTTCTGTTTCTTCAGACTCAAGATTTTAGCATCCTTTTCCTTCTCCAAGATTCAAGTTAACCATTACTTTTTCAAACTCCACAGTCAAAAAGTTTCTGAGTTACATGAATATCAAAGCAATGTAATTATGGTTTTAAGCAAATCCCTTGAGCCCCCTTCAACTTTCTCTTAAACAGCATCAGCTGTCACCATTTCCAGATGTGAAAATAAAAGGTCACAGGTAATAAATTGCTCACATGAACCAGAAACATTTATGTAAGCTATAAAAAGCATGCATAAAGTATTTATACACCACCAAGAATATGACATATTAATAAAGGTTCAGCCTGGTTAAACACTCAGCTACCACATGGCAGGTGCTTTTTAGGCGCAATGACTAAAAAAAACCCCAATATATGCAACAAAGCCTATACATCCCAATGGCAGACATTTAAATATAAATCACAAATCATTTATTAATGAAGATAACAGTCAATGTTGGCAAATGAGATTGGCACTCTTTATACATGATCTTGCTGTTCAACAGTCTTTCTGGAAAGCCACTGGCAATATGCATCACGATCTTTAAATGTTAAGAGTTTTTAGCTTTAAATTCTGTTTATGCATATAAATTCAATATTTCATCTCTGGGTAATGGGGCTGAGTTATTTTTCTTCTGGTTCTGAAAATGTTCTATTAAATATATACATAGCAGTTCCTATTTCTAGACTACACAGAAACTGAAATCCAAGTCACACCCGTTATTGGGTATGATTTTGGACAATTTTCTTAAATATGTCCTCACATGTAAAATAGCCCCAGGTGATAGGAATGCTGTATTTGGTAACACCTATAAAGTGCTTGACTATTAATATTCTTTAAAAGGTAATTTGAAACAACGAACATCTTCAACGGGTGGACTGTAAGGTTTATTAATTACATCCCAGAAGGTTTTTTTTTTAATTTTTAAAAAATTTTTAAATATTTATTTGAGGTAGGGGGAGGGGCAGAGAGAATCTTAAGCAGTGCAGGCCACCCTGCAGCCGCCCAGCATGAAGCCCTATGCAGGGCTGGATCTCACCACCTCAGGGGAAACCACAAGTTAGAAGGGCTTAACTGACTGTGCCACCCAGGTACCTCAAAAGAGGTTTATATCTATATAGATATTTTTTAAGGGTTTTATTTTTGACAGAGAAAAGGAGAGAGCACAAGCAGGGAGCCTGACCCAGGGCTCAATCCTAGGATGCTGGGATCATGACCTGAGCTGAAGGTAAAGGTTTAAGGACTGAGCCACCCAGGCGCCTCAAAATGTTTTTAAAATACAACTTCATGTAGCAGTTCTGATGAGTACCTTTTACTTCATTTAAGTATCTTTTAGTAGCAATCCCAGAAGAAAATGCTATTTTTAGGAGTATGTTTAACCAAAAAAACGTTTTTTCCCACTTATGTTTAGGCAATTATTCTTAAGAAAGATTAAAGCCCCATCAAGTATCTCATACTTAAACATAGATTCCAAACCATAGTTTGTAGCTTTTTTTTTTTTTTAAGATTTTATTTATTTGACAGAGATCACAAGTAGGTAGAAAGGCAGGCAGAGAGAGGAGGAAGCAGGCTCTCCACAGAGCAGATGCAGAGCTCAATCCCAGGACTCTGGGATCATGACCTGAGCCGAAGGCAGAGGCTTTAACCCACTGAGCCACCCAGGAGCCCCAGTTTGTGGCTTTTTTTGAAGCTTTCATCCAGAATACATTCTATATCCTCTGTAACTTAGGAAATCTCTTGTATCTTCCCAACAGGGTGACGGAAAAGGAAACACTGTCGCAGAGACTTAACTATGAAACTTCATTAGAGTTTGGAGCTTCACATATTCTATCTGCAGACCACTATACTCATGCTTGCTGTTCAATAAGACTGATCCAAAGGATCATTTTTCCCCCTTCTTCGGTTCCAGAATCCGTCAAGAGATGGGAGCCTTGTGACTGCCTCTGGGTCAGGACCACTTCTTGCTGACATTGAGATGGTCGAGCTGGTCTACCACAAATCTGTGGGGGGGGAACTTGGACATGCTGGCGGCCTTGATGGCCTCGAAGGCCGCCGCCCTGCGCTCCGCGGCGTGGCCGTACTCCTGCTCCGCGGTGAGGTAGGGCATGCTCAGCCAGTAATGGTTCTCGGCCTCTATCTCCAGGCGACGGATCATGTTCTGCTTCGCCTGGGAAGACACGGTCCGCGGCCGCCGGTGCTTCCCAATCCACTGTCTGCCAGGAACGCGATTGCGGCGGAGGAGGGCGGTCAGGAACATGATACCTGCTGAGACGGCAGAAGTCGCACAAGAATTGACTACGCGTGTGGCCGCGGCGAGCTCAAGATGCAAGAAGCGAGGCGAACGAGCGCAAAACCGGCTCTCTTGCTACTCGGCCAACTCCGACAACGCACACCGCACCCCATATAAAGCGGGGATCCCGGCTAGGTGCGACTGGGAAAAGAAGAGGACTCATGAAAGAACGAACTATGCCAACCAACTCACCGGCTGCAGCCCTCCAGTCCTCCGCAAGCTAGCGGACGCGACCCCGGAAGTGCGCCCGTCCCTCGGAAAGGCCTTGACCCTTCTCGCGAGACTTCAGCTCTCGCGAGAGAGGACTTGAGCGACTCCGCGGACACGGACGCTTCCGGCGCAAAGGGATTCAAACTAGTGGCGGGCGCAAGCGGAGTGGTGGGACCTCCCAGCATCTAGTGTACCGCGGAGGAGTCCTTACCCATGGATCTGATCCGAAGCTTCCACGCGAAGCTACGGTCCCTGGCCATCACCCTAGACAGCGAGACGGCTCGGCTGCAGCGAGCACTGGACGGAGAGGAGAGCGGTGAGTGAAGTGGGCGGGCGTCGGGGAGATCGCGGCTACTACGACCCACCCGGCCGCCGGCAGCCAGCCAGGAGTGCGGCATTTGAAAAGGACCTTAACAAGTGAAAACGCACACACTTGCAGAAAGGTTATTTGTCTACAGTGGTGAGGAGTGCTTCGAAAGAGATACGGAATGGGGGGTGGTACACCTATCAAATGCTCGATGTTTGTCGTTAGCAGAGTTCCGAGGCGACAAGTGTCACCTTTTCATTATTTATTCTTATGCCCCCATCAAGTGTGTTGTGGCTGTTTCCACTTTTATGTACGACTACATTTGCTCTCCTCAAATAATGAAATAGCGCTATTACTGTGTTGCGAAGAGAAACAGCATAGACCAAATGTAAATTGACAGATTGAGCTCATAATGCATACATGATATGCTTTCAAGTCACATATAATGGGTATTTATCAACAAAAATACAATATAATAAAACAAAATGTATGTATTTAGCAGGGTTCTTTACATGCACAGTGACTTTGTCTCACCCAAATTGTCCATAGTTGCAGGAAATGCCCGTGTTTTTCCAGCAAACAGTATTGCCAACACAAACACTAGGACTCAGTACTGCTTTTTCCTTTCTCCCGCTCTTCCTCTACACCTAGTGTGGGGCTCGAACTCAAGACCCAGAGATCGAGAGTCATATGCTCACGAGACTGAGCCAGCCAGGCACCCCTGAATACTGCTCTTTAAAAAAATAAATACAGGGGCGCCTGGGCGGCTCAGTGGGTTAAGGCCTCTGCCTTCGGCTCGGGTCATGATCCCGGGTCCTGGGATCGAGCCCCGCATCAGGCTCTCTGCTCAGCCAGAAGCCTGCTTTCTCCTCTCTCTGCCTGTGTCTCTGTCTGTCAAATAAATAAATAAAATGTTAAAAAAATAAAAAAATAAATACAGCAGAATTCTTCACCACTAATCTTTATGCTAGAATTTTTTAAATTGTTTCAAGAGTAGTTCAGATTTTGAGATTATTTTATAAATGTCATAATTGTTATTTGCCTTAAAATATTGCACCCTGTAGACACAGTCCTTTTACTTTAGTTATATTATGAATAGTGATCCAGCTATTTAAAAATATTTATTCTTTTGACTGTAAAACAATACATGTACATGGCAAAAAATTTGAGATATATATGCAAAAGTAGAAAGAGGAAAATAAATATTTCCTATAACTCAACCACTTGAAGGCCACTATTAGTATTTTATTATTTTTTGTTTTTGCGCTCTCTCTCTCTCTCTCTCTCTCTTTTTTTTTTTTTTTTTTTGTGAGCTCTATGCCTGATGTGGAGCTTGAACTCATGACCCTGAGATCAAGAGTCCCATACTCAAGGGTCTGAGCCAGCTAGGTGCCTTTTTGGATTCTTGAGATATAGCTGAATTGCTTTCCACAAAGCTTGTGCCAATTTACCCTCTTACCAGCATATTAACTGTGTACACAAATTTTGCATTTTCTTCTGGTTTTGTAAGAAAGATTTGGGATATTTTTTCTATTTGCAGCCAGCATGTATTACAGAAAATATGGAATTGTGATAGAGAAAATGATCACCAAAAAATCTCACCTATATGGAGTCTGCTAGGGATTCTCTCTCTCTCTGCTGCTTCCCCCTGCACATGCTCTCTCTTTCTCTAAAATAAATCTTTAAAGAAATAAAGGATACAATTCAGTGGTTTTTTATATACTCACAGAGTTGTGCAACCATTATAGTAAGTTTAGATTTTCATCACCCTCAAAAGAAACTCTCTTGCTTGTTAATATCCACTCCCCATAGTCCCACCTCCACCTACCACACTAGCTTTATGCAAACACTAATCTCTTTTCTGTCTGTATAAATTTGCCTATTCTGGATATTTCAGATAAAACAAATCATACAATTGGTAGGCTTTTGTGATTGACTTATTTTAGCATAATATTGCAAGATTTATTCATGTCATAAGCATGTATCAGTACCTCATTCCATTTTATTGCCAAGTAATATTCCATTGTATGGCTATACCAGCACACTGTGTTTATTTATCAGTTCATGAACATTTGGGTTGTTTCCACTTTTTAGCTATTATGAATGTATGTAAACATCTATGAGTGAGTTTTTGTTTTTGTTTTCAGTTCTCTTTGCTATGGGACTCGAAGTAGAATTGCTGGGTCATATCATGACCCTATGTTTATCTTTTTGAAGAGCTGCCAAATTGTTTTCCAAAGTGGATACATGATTGTACATTTCCACCAGCAGTGAATGAAGGTTGCAGTTTCTCCACATCCTCATCATTTATTATTATTTGTCTTTTTGAATATAGTCATTCTAGTGGGTATGAAGTTCACCATTGTGTTGACTTGCACTTCTGAAATGAAAATTGGTCAGCTTTTAGCAATGAAAGGAGATCTTCAAAGGAGGTGTGTTTTAGAAAGAAAAATATAATTATTTAAAAAACTGCTTTTACATGATGTGTATTATACATACTGCAACTGATTAATAAGGTGACAGTACGGTGGGTGAAGGATGTCTTTTCAGTAAATGGTGTCAGTCTCGTCAGATACTCATATGTAAAATGAGAATGGATCTTAGTCCTTACCTCTTGCTATATGAAAAAAATCAATTAGATTGTATTGTAGCTTGTAGCTACAGGTAGATTGTAGCTCTAAATGCAAAAGGCAAACAGTAAAGCACTTAGAAGAAAATGTAAGTGTTGTCATTGGCAAAGATTTTAAAACTCGGAACCGGAAGGTTCTCACCATAAAAAATTGCTAGGTCAGATTACATTTTCTCCTTCTCCCTCCCTTCTTCCCTTCTTTCCTTCTTGATCTGAGTACTGATTATGTAGGGTATGTTTGCTTTCAAAATTCATGAAGCTATATACTTGTGATTTTTGTACTTTTCTCTATGTACGTTATAATTTCATAAAGTTTAAAAGAAAAGCCTTAACTTTTTTTTGTGTGTGTGTAATTGACAAATAAATTATGAGTAAATATTGACAAGGATTTTATGATTCTGGGAAACAACACTAAATTATATTTTCTGTATTGCACTTTTTCCTTTCTCTATTCATATTGAAGACTGTGAAGATTATCCAATGAGAATTTTATATGACCTTCATTCAGAAGTCCAGACTCTAAAGGTATAGCTTCTGCAATATTAATTTATCATCTTTGTGTCATAATTTAAAAAATCTAAATAGACTTAGTCAAAAGACAGAAATTATAATGTACTTTTTTCCTTATAAAAGGATGATGTCAGTATTCTTCTTGATCAAGCAAGTTTGGAAAGTCAAGAAAGCATTGGTTTCATAAAGGCAACAAAAGTACTGATGAAAAAAAACTCAGTGGATATCATGAAAATAAGAGAGTTTTTCCAGAAGTATGGATATAATCCACGTGCCAAGAAAGATTCAGGTGTGGACAACTTGTATTTTACGGTATTTGTTTTATTATTAAAGAGGGAAGGCTGCATGATTAAATATGACTACTCTGGGCTTGGCCATGCTTCCTGGTTCTGGCTCTGCCATTATGACTGTCATGCATGATCATCATTTATTCATCACTGTGGTGGATGCGGTGCTGATTGGTGGTGTAAAACAAAGACAGTCCTTGCTCTCCTTTCCAAAGTACTAGGTAAAAGAAGAGTACAAGATATAAATCTACATGATTTTAGGATAACTGGTTTCTAGTCAGCTTTGCCAGTAAATAGCTGAGAGACTAATCTTAAAGCATGCTATTTCCTTTTTCTTCTCAATTTTCTCTTCTGTAGAATGAGAAATTTGGGGCATTATAAACTGAAAAGGCCTTTTTAAGTTCTACAGTTTTAATGAAGGTTAGTATAGCATGGTGGCTTAGAATTTCACCCACAATCTGAATGCAAATCTCTATTTAGTATTATCTTTGACCAGTTACTGAGCGTTGTACCTTAATGTCTCATCTGTGAAGTGGAGATGTTTAATAGTATCTACCTCTGAGGTTGTATAAGGATTGAATGAGATAAAATTTGTTTAGAACAGTACCTGGCGTGTTAATCACCCAGTGTTAAGTACTGTTAGGCCCATACCTGTGAATGACTAATTTCAGTATGCTTCATTGTCTTTGTTTCTGTGAAGAGAATGATCTTTGTACATAAGTAAACCATTAATTAAATTCAGCGAATGTATATTGAGTATATGTGGAGGGTAAATTGAACAGTCTGCATGATACAATGGAAAGAATTCAGTTGACTTAATTGTGAACAAGCTATGGATTAAAGTACTGGCTCCACCAGTTACTACTACATGTGTGTGACCCTGGATAATTTCTTTGAATTGCTTTTTCTTCACATGCAAAGTGGGAATGATAATACCTCCCAAGAGGCACTGATATGGTGATGATTTTATTAATCTCATCAGTGATAACCTTGTGATAAATACAAGAATAGGTTTTTGGTAGCTTTTATGACATTTCTCCAAATTAACGGAAAGCACAATGCCTAAACAGAAAGTAAATCAGCAGCTCTTCCAGGGGCCAAAACTCAAGAAACCAAAGTCTGTAACTTTTTTTTTTTTTTGGTATGGTACATACTCCATATTTAACACATCATTGTTTATCATGCATACAAAAATAGTACCCTATCCTAGTTCATTTCCCATTGCCAGTCAAAACAAAGAAAATTCTACCTTTAAAGAAAAAACTGTGCTCCTCTTCACTTCCTCAAGTCTGTTGGATCTCTTAGCTGGACCAGGAAATGTATAGCCTAAATTTATCCCTTTCCTATTCCTTTGCATCCAAAGGATTTTGGGACGGATCTGACCAATGTCTGAAAGACCCCATTTTATTTTTATTTTTTTAAGGATTTAATTTATTTATTTGACAGACAGAGATCACATGTAGGCAGAGAGGCAGGCAGAGAGAGAGGGGGAGGAAGCAGGCTGCCTGCTGAGCAGAGAGCCTGATGCAGGGCTCCATCCCAGGACCCTGAGATCATGACCTGAGCCAAATGCAGAGGCTTTAACCCACTAAGCCATCCAAGCGCCCCTGAAAGACCCCATTTTAACTACAGACATTCCTTTAAAAGATGAAGTGAAGAGAAACAAAAAAAAGGTCATTATCAGATTTGCAAAAATATATTCCAATTCATAACAAGAAAAGTACAAATACTTTGTTCTTAAAAAGATTGCAACAGGGGCGCCTGGGTAGCTCAGTTGGTTGAGCGGCTGCCTTTGGTTCAGATCATGATCCCAGGGTCCTGGGAACGAGCCCCATGTTGGAGCAGGGAGCCTGCTTCTCCCTCTCCCTGCTGCTCTGCCTACTTGTGCTGTCTATCTCTGTCAAAAAAATAAAATCTTAAAAAAAAAGAAAGAATGCAACAAATTATAGAGAAACTTTTTCCCATTTCTTTCAATATGTGCAGTTGTTACAATTCATATTTCCAATTTGGCAACCAAATGTTATCTATTCAAGGTCATCTAAAACAGATCTTTGTATGAACACCCTCCCTCCTTATTCTTAAACAAATAGTAGTGTTTGGAATCAAAAAATGTGGGTTCAGGTCTTGCTCTTTAAATTTTAGTCAGCTGAGTGTTTTCCAGAATGTTGTTTGATACCTTTACCTATAAAAGCAAGGAAAAATATCCTAAGGTATTTCATGCTTGAAACAATTAATACAAAAATTCAATGGAGTAAAACATTCAAACGCTAATCCTGGGCGGGGGGGGGGGGGGGGTGGTGATCTAAACACATTTTTGTTTGTCTTCCTTCATCTCACCTCCTCCATTTTTCTTCCTTTCTGGTACCCTTTCTAATTACTGGTTCACTTTTCTTCTCCACTGCATGCTACACATTTTACATCTGTCCTGCATTTTCTCACACCTGTTCCATTCTCCATACCTTGTTACCTCACTGAAGCCTTGTCGTTTATTAAGTTAATCTCTGCCCAGATCCTGACCAAATCCAGTTATCTTCTTTCTGGTTATCCTCTTTGACTTCCTGTTGTCTTGCACTAAAACCTGTGCATCATTGTGCTATCCCAGACCTTTTAACTGCCACTTGGGTCCCACACCAAATTCATTAACCATTAATGTATGCAAGAAATGGCAAAGGGCTGTGGGGAAAAGCGTAGTTGTTATTCATTTATTTAGACTGAAATGCTCAGTGTGGTGGTTAGGCATATGGGGTCTGGAGCCAGATATAACTTACTCAGGGTTGAGAAACTATATGTCTTTCTAATGCTCTCCTGTCATTTTCCTCAACCAGACTTTTGTTACATGTGCTCCAGACTGAGGATAAAGTTTTATCTTGGTGTAACAGTCTTTCCTTTTTATTATTTTTTATTATTTTTTAAGATTTTATTTATTTATTTGACAGACAGAGATCACAAGTAGGCAGAGAGGCAGGCAGAGAGAGAGGCAGAAGCAGGCTCCCTATGGAGCAGAGAGCCCAGCGTGGGGCTCGATCCTAGGACCTCAGGATCATGACCTGAGCGGAAGACAGAGGCTTTAACCCACTAAGCCACCCAGGCGCCCCAGTCTTTCCTTTTTAAGTTAGGCATCTATAAATGAAAAATCTAAAATAATACTATACTTCATGTTAAATCTAGATCATTGTTAATTCCATCCTGTGCTTAATGTCATGAAATGGTAAAATGGTTCTACAATCTATTAAGAGAGATGGGTAAATCACAGTAGCTGAGAAAGTAAGGATATTGGACTTTAATTTGCATTGATTTTTCATCTTTTAACATTTTATTTTACTTCTTAAATGTGTCCTCAAAATGGGATATGGCTACACAAGAGGTACATGTCAGGAATTCCATAAAGGGGCAATTGAGATAAAACTTTGGAGACTAAGGAGGGAATCAGGACCTTTCCTGATTTGGGACATTTCAAATGGAGCTGTTTTGTATGGTTTTAGTACGTGGGATTTTGTGGTTTGATGTTTGACCAAAATATGACCTTGGTTCTTCTTCACAGTGGATGAACAAGAAATCATTGACTCTGAATCAGAGTCTACTAAGCATGAAAATTTTCAAATGCCTGATGTGAAGGACAATCTATCTGATCCTGCTATTCCGAGGACTTCTGGTTCTGAGAAGTCTCCACGGAGTCCACAACTTTCCGATTTTGGACTTGAGCGGTATATGGTATCCCAAGTTCCACCAAACTCGCCACGGGCAATAAATGACCATAAAGAAGAGCCAAAAAATTTAACTCCATCTTCTAAACAGTCACTAGTTAAAGTACTAAAAACTCCAAAATGTGCTCTGAAGATGGATGATTTTGAGTGTGTAACTCCTAAATTAGAACACTTCGGTATCTCTGACTGTACTGCCTGTTTAAATGATGATTACACAATGGGACTTAAAAATATGAAGGAGAATAAAAGGTAAGCCACTTTTGTAAAAGGCACATTTTATCTAACTTTCTAAATCTTTTGTGTGATTGGTTTTTCCTAGAAGAGATAGGACATTTCAGACAGTAACTTTCCTTCGAATGCTTCTCAGAAACTTTACATTTCAAACTTACCTGAATCACCAATTCCATGAGTAAAGTGTGAGCTCTTGGATTTCCAGTTAGATGCTGTAGGAGTAATTGATAGGGTTTGGCATTTGGAGGGATAGAGAAGAGGTAGAGTCAGTAAGAACCTGTGAATGATTTTGCATGGAGATGTGGGGAAAGACTTGGGGATCCAGGATAAATCACAGACTTCGGTTTTGTTACAACCTGTGATGATGCTCAGGAAAACAATGAAGACAGGAAAAGCTGCAGCTTGGGTTAAAGGTGGATGTATTTCCATGTTGATTTAGAGTTCCCCGGAGAGGTGTTCTTGAGCGTAGGTATTTTAATATGAATTGGAAGCTCACTGACCCATTTTTGTGGAGTGAATAGTGTGGAAGTGGTACTTAAAGAGTTATAATGAAAATGAAAATGCTCCATATTAAAGCAGCCAAGCAAGAGCTAAAGATAAATCTGTATCGTTAAGAACTGTAATTATTAAAGAAGGTAAATAAACATTCAACCTAAGGAGTCAAGTAAAAACCTCAAAAAACTTCGTTGTGGGACAAAGAGAAGGGAGTAAACACCAAAGATAAAATGTGATTATAAAAGATTTTTAGAAGAGTAGCATTGATAAATCTAAGAACTGGTTCATACTTAAACGTAAATGCAAATAGCAGAATTAGGAAGGAAGGGCTATATTTATTATATTTTAATCTATTAGAAATACTATAGGGGATAGTATTGGGAAATTTAGAAAGCTCAGATAATTGAAAATTTTTTGAAAATAATACACAGTTATCAAAATCAGCTTGAAATAGAAAACCTGTATAGACCAAAAGAGAGGAAAACCGAAAAAGCTATCAGAGAACTAACTCTAAAAAGCTCTGAGCACAGATGGTTTTCTGGATGAATCCTTTCATAATTTCATAGAATATATACATCTCATCTTACATAAAAAGTTATTTTTCTGAGGAGGGGATATACATTGTATTGTGGGTCCCAGCACCTCACCTGGACTCTTCAGATTCATAAAACCTCGTTTTCCATTTCCTCACTAGCAAAATGTATATAACCATACCCATTACTGCTTACTACACTGAGTCAGTGGAATAGAATGAATAACAAAGTTATAAATTGCCTTAAGAATGAGATGCTATAAAAATAATTACCTTTAAAAGGAACTCATCATCAGGGGTCTACAAAATATTGCTGCAGGCCAAATCCTGCCTGCTGCCCATTTTTTGGTAAATAAAGTTTTATTGGAGCATAGACTAAAAAAAATTCTTTTCCTAAAAGTAGAATAAGACAGAAAAATGCTGCAGTTTAGTTTATGAGATTGACATACCCTTGATACTAACCCTGACAAAGCACACAAAAGGAAACTATAGCCAATCTAATTTATGAAGTAAAATCCCAATTAAAATTCAAATTGATTTAAGCAGAATATTAAAAGTGTAGTGAACAACTTTCAAGTTAAGCTTATCCTAGGAATGCAAAGATGTTTAATACTTGGAAACTCATAAAATACATTATTTTAATGACTTTATAAGAGAAAGGATAATCTCAGTAGATACCAATAAGAAATTTGAGAAAATCTGACACTCATTCCTCATTTAAAATGCTTGGTCAAACTCAAAATAGAATACTTCAGGGGAGCCTCGGTGGGCTCAGTGGGTTAAAGCCTCTGCCTTCAGTTCAGGTCATGACCCCAGGGTCCTGGGATCGAGCCCCGCATAGGGCTTTCTGCTCTGCAGAGAGCCTGCTTCCTCCTCTCTCTCTGCCTGCCTCTCTGCCTGCTTGTGATCTCTGCCTGTCAAATAAAAATTAAAAAATCTTTTAAAAAAAAACAGAATACTTCATTAACATGATAAACTATGGGTGTCTCAATAAAGCTATCTGTCACCATCATTTAATGTCATTCTTGATGTCTAGCTGGTAAGAAGTATATTTAGACCATGTTTTGTACCTGGGCTACTCAAGAAACTCATCTAAAATTTCAAGAAGGAGACTGATATATTTTATACAGTTATAACCACATAAAATAATGTGCTTCCTTTTTTTATTAAAACATAATTTTGGGGGCACCTGAGTGGCTCAGTCCATTAAGCATCTGCCTTCAGCTCAGGTCATGATTCCAGAGTCCCCGGATTGAGCCCCACATCAGGATCCCTGCTCAGTGGGGAGGAGTGTGTTTCTCCCTCTCCCTCTGCTTCTCCCCTGGGTCTTGCTCTCTCTCTCAAATAAATTAATAAAATATTAAAAAAAAACCATAATTTCTAAACAAAGTGGAAGAAAACAAAGTAAAATACCATCAGTGATAGGTAAAAAGGTCTATGTGATAAAAACCGTAAAACATTTCTGAATTATATAAAGGGGAAATTAGGGAATGTAGTGTTTTTCTTCATCTGAATAGATGGACTGAATATTGCTAAGATGTTTAATCACAACAAATTAACTTACCGATGTTATGCATTTACAACAAAGCCTCAATAGGATTTTTTTTTTTTTTAAAGATTTTATTTGACAGACAGAGATCACAAGTAGTCAGAGAGGCAGGCAGAGAGAGAGGAGGAAGCAGGCCCCATGCAGAGCAAAGAGCCAGATGCGGGGCTCGATCCCAGGACCCTGGGATCATGACCTGAGCCAAAGGCAGAGGCTTTAACCCACTGAGCAACCCAGGCGCCCCCTCAATAGGATTTTTTAAGGTGGAGAAAGGGATATTTGACGAAATGATTCTAAAATTTATTTGGAAGAATAGGGACACCTGGGTGGCTCAGTTGTTAAGCAACTGCCTTCAGCTCAGGTCATGATCCCAGAGTCCTGGGATCAAGCCCTGCATTGGCCTCCCTACTTGGTGGGAGGCCTGCTTCTCCCTCTCCCACTCCTCCCACTTGTGCTCCCTCTCTCACTCTCTCTAGCTCTGTCAAATGAATAAATAAAATCTTTTAAAAAATTATTTGGAAGAATAGAAAGTAGGATTAGCTTAAAAAAATAATGAAAAATAATAATGAGGGAATTTGACCTCCTAATATGAAAATATATAAAGCTATAAGTAAAACAGTATAACTGTCCCAGAATAGACATGTAACTAGAATAGAATAGCCCAGAAACCAACTCTAAATTTATAGAATTTATATAAGAAGGTGTTTTTGAAGTAAGAATATTCAGTAAATTATGCTAAGACAGGGATGCCTGGGTGGCTCAGTTAATTAAGTGTCTACCTTTGGCTGGTGGGGGGGTGTCGAGCCCTGCAGTGGGCTCCTTGCTCAGTGGGGAGCCTGCTTCTCCCTCTGACTGCTGCTTCCCAGCTTATTCTCTCTCTCTCTCTCTGACTCTGACAAATAAAATCTTTAAAAAAATTATGCTAGGACAATTGGTTAATTGAACCAGCTTGTAATACTTGATGACACTCCTCTTTATAACTATATTTCAGACATCTGGGTAATTGACTAGAATACTTTTAGTAACTAGATGACAGGATCAGTCTTTTTAGTCCAAAAAAATGAAAAGTTCTTAATCTATGTCTGATTATGGTTGCAAAATTCCACTTCGCTATATAATTCCTATATTTGAACTAATGAGTTAAACTTGTGGCTTGCCCTTAAGTCAGAGTTTCTTTTTTCTTTTTCTTTTTTTTTTTAAGATTGTATTTATTTATTTGACAGAGAGAGAGCACAAGTAGGCAGAGGGAGAGAGAGAAGCAGGCTCCTCACTGAGCAGGGAGCCTGATGCGGGACTCAATCATGACCTGGGATTATGACCTGAGCCGCTTAACCGACTGAGCCACCCATGCATCCCAAGTCAGAGTTTCTTAACCTGCTTCTAAGTCACACCTGTCAATACAAAATGGTGTATAACCTTTTTTGACCTGTGGGTATACATTAATTAAAAAAAAAAAAAAATTAGTTCCATGGGACTTCTGTTCCGTAAAACAGAACTGAATGTTTGTCCAGATTTGATGATATACAGTAAGATTGATTTTTTTTCCCAGAGGTTCAATATTAACTTTTTTTAAACTTATAAATTCCCTATGATTCACACCAGGGAAGAGGCCACAGAACCAGAACCAATGACCAGTGATAATTTCTTTGTCACTCCTGGCCTCCAGCAGTTGAAAAAAAATGGTAAGTATAACAATCACATAACTTCTCAGCTATCCTCTTTCTAGATTATCTTTGTACAGAAATGGTTCTGTATGTGCATCTTTTCAGTTCATAACATTGAATTATATAAAGTATCATCCCATCAGGTGCAACATGATTTCATACTATAGAAAGATATAATTCTCTGGTATGTTTTTCATATTTTTCCTGATTATAGTATCTCGGCTTGTTGTTTTTAACAATTTTACTAAAAATGTATATATATATATATATATATATATATATATATATATATATAT
>ML110873.1:34357-55021 GCA_003697995.1 Taxidea taxus jeffersonii
GATGTGGGACTCAAACCCAGGATGCTGGGATCATGACCCAAGCCAAAGGCAGTTGCTTAACCAACTGAGCCACCTAGACATCCCTTTTTTTTTTTTTTTCCCAAAATGGTGAAGGAGGAGAATATCTGTAACTTCTGAAGTGGGATGGATTTTTAAAGAATAGCTTCCTGACTGAAAGTCTTTAGTAACCACAGGCAGTATATTTTGTGAAACGAATGGCAAGCTCAGGTTTATCCAGTAGTACTTTGGTTAAGTGGAGGCTTGTTAAGAGAGTTTTTGTTGTATTTTAGCTTGACCCTGTTCTTAGGCCACAAAAGTTCCATTTTTGCAATCCATACTTGGGAAAGTTTAGTAACTTGTTTACCATTTTCTTTACTTACTCTTGCTTCTTATATCCCACTCATTCCTTCTGGGTTTAGTTTTCTTCTTGTTAAAGCACATCCATCAGCACTTCTTTCAGAGATGTCATTTTTAGTCTGCGAGAAGTCATCTCTGGTTTTGTCTGAAGACATCTTATTTTTCTTTCTCAATCTTTAACTGGTTATAGACAATAAGTTGACAGCTGACTTTCTTCAATATTTTATAAAGAAATTATTTCATTGTCATCTGGTGTCCATTGCTGATAAGCAGAATGCTGTGGGTCTGATTGACTTTTATTTGTAGATTTTTGGTCTTTTCTTCCTGGTAGTAAGATTTTTGTCAATATCTTTGATATTCTACATTTCTCTATAATTTTAAAATATTTTTTAATCTATTATGCTTAGAATTTGGTATGATTTTCGAAATAAGGACCCACACCATCAATTTTGGAAAATACTCTGAGATTATCTCTTTAACAAAATTACCTCTCCCCTAGTTCCTCAATTTTTTTCTCCTGGGTTTCCTGTACACTTTATTTTAGAATGTTATTCTTCAGTCTCCTTGGTTTGTTAACTTCCCTTTGATATTTTCCTTCCTTTTGCCTCTGCTACTTTGTGCTTTAGTTAGAACTTTCTTCCATTTTACTGTTTTTCTCTTATGCTGAGTCCAAATTATTATTTTAATCTATTGAATTTTTACTCCAGTGACATTTTCTGTTTTATACATTTTTCTTTCAAATGTGACTGTTCTTTTTCTGTTCCATAATTTCTGTGCCTTCCTTTATCTCTTCGAATATTTTAGTATATGTGCTGCCGAAGCGAGCACTATCTCTTCGAATATTTTAAACATATGTATCTGGAAGACTGTTTAAAGTGTTGATAGTTCTCTTTATTGCTCTGATTCTTTCTTGGAGGTCCATTTCCTCACAGACCTTTAATTTTTAACTGAACTCTTCTTCAGGTGACACTTTTCAGTGGAAGTTCTGGGAGCCACAGGTTGTCCTGTGGAGCTGTTTCATGCTCACTCCAGCCAAGACCCCATGGTTTACCAGTTGCACACAGGTTTTTAGGTGAACTGCTGGATTCAGGATGCCTGCACTGGACTCCTAGGGTGAACTTAGAACCCCACAATGCTGCGCTGGGTGGAGTTGATATTCTGATTTTCAGTCTTTTCTGAAGACTTAACCCTTAGCCTAGCTGACTTCATCCTGTTCTGCTGGAGCTGGCACCGGTGGGCAGGTATTTTCCAGTCTCTGCTGCACATACCTCACTGCTCTTCCAGGCTCTTGGCTTGATACACCATGCTCTGTTTCAGTGCCTCCTACGTTGGAGCCTGTGCCCTTAACCTCTGTCTGTGCTGGTCTTAGAATCCCAGGTGTTTGGGTGTGTACTTGGAAATTTCAGATTAGGTAGATGTTAGCATCTTCCTGAATTTGCTCCAGATCTTTATCTTCATGTTATACCTAAAGCTGAATCCTCACTCTGTTATTCTCCTTCCCTTCCTACCCTAAAGTGAGGATTATTCTAGAGTTGTGTTGTTTGAAAATTTCATTTAAGTTGCAACATCCAATTTGTGTTCTTCTGCCACTTGCTTTTTTCACTCAATTCATGTAAATCCAGTTCATCCATTTTAATTGTTGAGTGTTGTATGAATAAGCCATATTTTATTTATTTACTTGCTTATTAAGGAGTAGTTGTTTTTTACTATTATAAGCAGTGCTCTCACAAAATTGTGCCCTGATGAAATTGTTCCTTGAACACGTGTGTTACTCACGTTAGGAGTGGAGCCTCTAAATCAGATGGGATGCACATCTTCCCCTATTCTAGAAAATACTGACTTGCCACTTGAGAGTGGCTGTCCTGATTCTCACCAGCAGTGTTTACATTTCTGTTTTTCCATCTTTTCCAGCACTTGATGATTTTTAGACTTCATAAATTTTTGCCAGTCTTGACATTTTTTAACATTTACTTTTTCTCTTTGATTTTTTAAAAAGGTTTATTCATTTATTTGAGAGAGAGAGAGAAAGACTGTATGTGTGTGCAGGGGCAGGGGCAAAGGGAGAGAATATTCAAGCAGACTCCTCACTGAGTGCAGAGTCCTATATGGGCTTGATCTCACAACCCATGGCTCATGACTTGAGCCAAACCAAGGGTTAACCAACTGAGCCACCCAGGTCCCCCTCATTGGTTTTTTTTGAGATTTCTTTCATATTACTATGTAATATGAAAATTCATATTACATATTACATTCCATATTACATATATGTTAGAGGTATTAAATGTCTGTATACCCATGATTCTCTTCCTGGGATCTCTTTCTAAAAGTTCTGATAGTTACTGCTTTAGAAAAACCCAGTTGAAGTCTTAGAAGGCAGGAGATCTCCTTGCCCTCTTTCTCCTTTTTCTTCTTCAGAAATTTTATTTTCTCCATAAAGATCATACAGATTTTAATAGAGTCACATGTAAGTGTCATGTCTTCTTTGTTGTTGTAAAAATCTTTTTTTTTTAGATTTTATTTATTTGAGAGAGAGAGGGAGAGTGAGAGCGAGCACACAAGCAGTGGGAGAGAGAGAAGCAAGCTCTCCACTGAGTAGGGACCCCAGTGCAGGCCTTGATGCCAGGACCCTGGGATCATGACCTGACCTGAAGGCAGACATTTAACTGACTGAGCCACCCAGATGGTGGCTTTTCTCAAATTATATTTTTAATTGTTTGTTGCTCTTTTGCTAGAACTATTCATTTTTATGTATTGCTCTTATACCTTGTAGCCTTGCTGAGGTTTTATTAGTACTGATGATAACTAGATAAGCAAATATGAAGTTTTGTTTCTTCCTGTCTAGTCAAGCACACATATAGCTATTAAGTTATTAAAAATAAAGTGCACAAATTATATTGACATTTATAACCTAAAGTTGAAATAAACATTTCAAATAAATTATTTTCAAATATATCTTCTAATGCCATTGTTTGTGTCTTTTAGATGCTGACTGTACAGATTCTCCCTTGGCACCTACATTCTGCACTCCTGGTTTGAAAATTCCTCCTACAAAGAATACAGCTTTGGTACAGTTCCATAACATTGAAAGCTCTAATCTATTTCCTGATGACTCCTATACACTACTCTTTCTAGACTCCAATAGTCTGTTTTAAAAACTTAGATTATTATATGTCAACTATACTTCACTTAAAAAAAAAACACAGATTAATGCAGGCTTTACGAGTATTTTTACTTATTTCTGGAGGGGAGTTTATTTATTTTTTATTATTTTTATTATTTTTTAAAGATTTTATTTATTTGATAGACAGTGAGGGAGGGAACACAAGCAGGGGGAGTGGGAGAGGAGCCTGATGCAGGGCTTGATCCCAGAACCCTGGGAACATGACCTGCCAAAGGCAAACACTTAACGACAGGTGCCCTGTCTGGAGAGGAATTTAGCAGTGTATAGCAAAAGCTTTAAAATTTTTTCATACACTTTAATCATATCTCATTATTACAATAATGAAGTTATAGAAGAGAGAATAGCATATTTATAAGAGCAAAGAATGGGAAAAATCTGGATGTCAAGTGGTAATGGAGAAGCGAAATACACTATATGTTTTAAAGAACAGATAAGAACATATAAAGAATGTTTTCAAGAATATTTAATGATGGAAAATGACATGCATGCGTATGGATATACAAGCACACAATATACTTTATTTCAAGGAAAAAGAATAAAAGAATGAAGACTATCAAAATGTGATTATTTCCAGGTGATTTTTTAGGCTTTTTCCAAATACTTCTCAATGAACAAATTTACTATAAGCATACCTCAACCCTTTTTTAAAGTCACTGTGAATACTTAAGAGACAACCAGTGCAGAAGACTGCACTGTCCAGAAAACTGCAGTGCTGTCCATAAAATGTGACCATATATCTATGGAGCTAAGTTTTTAAAATTTGATGAATTTAAAATTAAATAGCCCCATTTGGCTTGTTGCTACTGTATTGGACAGTGTCCCTCTAGACCAACCAAATGTGATTCGTATCATTTGAAGTACCTCTCGGGTTTATTGCCTGCTAGTATTTGCCTTTTACAGTTAATCCACTCCTTATGTATTAACTCTGATCCTAGGGTGATGAGGGGATCTACTGGATTGGTGAGTTTAGTGTGGACTTCATGCTAAGCTATGTCAGATGGGCTTTCTTGGTCTTGAGAGTGAGGGTGTGTGGACACTTGTGCTCATCCGTGCTGTTACTCTCACCTGGCCCAGTTTAGTATTGCCGGAAACTGGGTGGGTGAATCTATCTAAATCTGGTTCAGTCAAGCCCGTTTAGTTTTCATATTAAGCTGTAACTCAGCCATTATTGGTAACTAAGGATGATATTTTGTCCTCCCTATGCCATTTCTTTGTTTTCTCAATTTTCTTTAGTAATCAGTCGAGGAAGAACAGGTCATTTTTGTGGTTACTTCTATGTCACTTTTGTGCAACAGAACTAAAACTGACTCAATTTTTGTTCACTGTAAAAATATTTTTTTTGTTCACTGTATTTTATACCATCATAATTTAATGATTTATTTTTGTTCAATAGGGGTCCACAGATTATCCATTATCAAAAACTAAAAGTTCATCAAATGATTTGGAAATGAAAGACTGTACATCATTAGTTTTAAATTCAGACAAGTGTTTTGAGAGTTTTGCGGATCCCTCTTCTCCTGTAATTTCTTCTTATGAGAATCTGCTGAGAACACCTACACCTCCAGAAGTAACTACCATTCCAGAAGATATTCTCCAGGTTGTTTTTCTAGGCTATTTCTTTCTCTGACACATTCTTTTCAAAATTAGATATTTAGAGACCTGAAACTGTATATAAACTGTCTTATTTCTCAGTGGGCTAATGTGCTGTTTTGTGTACTGAGAAAATCTAAATTCTGTGCCCTTCTCAGAGCACCTGGCTGAAGCTCTTGTGAGCTGAGTACAAGCTCATGACTTCATCATACTTTTATGCCCTCACACTGTATTTTCTAACTTCATGTTCTGAAATGTATTCTTAGAATATTTTGTAATAATTGTTCAACCACAGTTGCCATGTTGGCCATTGTTTCCATTGCAGGTATGGCTTGCAAAATCAGAAATGTCGTTTACTCTCCAGTTCTCCAGGGTAGGGTATCCTGAACCACTTAGATCAGCGTTTCTTGAACCCAAGACATCTTGGACCTCAGTTTGAGAAACATTGATTTAAATGTTAGAATATCTGATTCTTTAGTACATCATCATTTACCTCTAGTCTGCTCCTGGTCTGTATACCAACTGCCAGCTCTGCTCAATAACCACCAGTCATTCCCCCCTCCTTTTTTTTTTAATATTTTTTTTTTAAGATTTTTATTTATTTATTAGAGAGAGAGAGAGCGCGAGCACAGGCAGACAGAGAGGCAGGCAGAGGCAGAGGGAGAAGCAGGCTCCCTGCCGAGCAAGGAGCCCGATGTGGGACTCGATCCCAGGTGCTGGGATCATGACCTGAGCCGAAGGCAGCCGCTTAACCAGCTGAGCCACCCAGGCGTCCCTCCCCCCTCCTTAATGGAAGTACAGTGCTTGGTGGAATGGCTCAGGCAAGTGGAATTGTTAAGAACCATCTAGCAACTGACCTAGTTTGTGGAGAGCTGTGAGAAGGATGAAAATACTTGGAAGAATATCTAAATACCATTAGAGCAGACATCCTGTGACAATCAACAAAGTATTATTTACCCTTTTTTCTTTGTCTTCTGTTTTCCTGGGCATTATAAGAAGTAGGGTGGGCATCTTCTGTCTTTAAGGAGTTTCCTAGAGTTTCCACTTTACTGTGGTTGATCCTTCTCTTTTTATTTCTACATGGAAGAGGGGAAACCTTGTATTTAATGAAAAAAATCATAGGTGATATTTCAGACTCTTTATAATCTTTAAGAGCTGATGATCTTCTGAGCATGTATCTTGTCTTTTTCCTATATACATTTTCCCTGACAACTTTGCAGAGGCTTAATTTGCTCTGAGGGATGATTTGCTGCTTACTCCTATTAATCTTGTGGTACATTATAAAAGGCTTTAGAACAAGCCTCCAATTTCTCATAACTCCGTATTTTTTTTGCTGTTTAACGTCTGTCTGTGCTGCTGAAAAATTATGTTTTAAAAACCCGTATCTTTCGATTTTCCTTGGCTTTTCTTGAATGTTATAAGACTTTCCAAATTTGTTGTGTTGTTTTAATGACTTGATAAAAAGGAGTATGTTTTGTTTCAGATTTTATCAAAATACAACTCAAACCTAGCAACTCCAGTAGCAGTGAAAGCTGTGCCACCCAGCAAAGGGCTCCTCACTAAACACGAAGGACCAGACATCCGAGGTGTTGGCAACAAAGAAAACTGGTGAAGGTATGTTACCGTTCTAAAGAAATTACATGTGTTATCTGAGGATAACATTTAAAAATTAACATTCATATGGGCGGTGGTGGTAAAAAAGTTTTAATTGACATTTGGCAGCTTAGGTTAACAGCCTTCTCTCTTTTGATATAGAGCTTGTTAACCCTGGAATTCAGACTTCTTCACGAGCAGGTTGGATGACATCATTGGGAATCTATACCCAGTTATTTTATTATTGTTAAAGTATATAGCCACAATATTCTATCATTTGTTTTGCTGATGTCTATTAATTATGCTTCTTAAAAAATTTTATCTTTTTGCAAAAGTTCTAGTGGATCCACCCACTATAGAAACTGAACAGAAAGTTGAAAGCAGATCAGGACTGATTTGTTACTCACATTGCCCTACATTTTCCCCTTTCTTAAAAACCAGCCCATATTAAAGATGATCATGGACACTGGTGTGATAACATGGTTTGTTTTTGTTTTTTTGAAGTAGGCTCCATGCCCAGTGTGGGGCTTGAACTCACAATCCTGAGAACAAGAGCAGCATACTCTACTGCCTGAGCCAGTCAGGTGCCACTGTCATAATACGCTTTTTATTGAGATCTGTTTTAGTTTAACCTTGGTCTTAATCAGTTATTCACTTTTCAAAGATCATTAGTATTTCACTTATTTCACATTTACCCCGCCTAATCTGACAGAATGGCTGAGGAATATCAGGAAACAGGGCAAATAATTTAAAATTTTAAAATGTTTGTTCCTCGAGCAGGGCCACCCTGATGTCATGGTGAGGTGGCGTTGCTGTTGGCTGGAGCTGGGCTTCTTCCCTCATTCTGGCTTTGCCCTTGTCCTGTCTCCTCTCACAACTGCCCCCAGAGCCTTTCACACCATTTATTTCAGCCGTACCTTTAAGACTCTCTTGTATACAGGGGCACCTGGGTGGCTCAGTGGTTAAGCCTCTGCTTTCAGCTCAGGTCATGATCCCAAGGTCCTGGGATCAAGCCCCACATCGGGCTTTCTGCTCAGCAGAGAGCCTGCTTCCTCCTGTCCCTCTGCCTGCCTCTCCATCTACTTATGATCTCTGTCAAATAAATAAAATCTTAAAAAAAAAACTCTCTTGTATACAAACGACAGCTCAAATAACTTGAGGAAAAGGGAGGAATTTGCAGGTCTGGACTGTATAGCAGGTCTCAGAGTTGGAAACAGACTCACCCATCAGGATGTGTGTTTTTGTTTTTACTCCCAGCTGTTTATGTCAGTTTTATCCTCTCAGATCAGCTCTGTCACATGTCTGCTGACCTCTCCAAGCGCCCTCTCCAGCTTGGCCACCCAGTAGACTTTGAGCCTCTATCTGGAAGGTTCTAATGACTCTTCCTGGGCTGGGTGCCCTTCTGTGGCTTGTTACCTGAGAGCACAGGAGGCAGGAGACCCTTGCCTCTCAAGCTCTCTGATAGCTTCAGGCTGCCCTGTCCATCAAGCCCAGTATCCTTCCCAGTTAAGTATAAGCAGAAAGTAGTTCAAAGTTCATGCAAGTATTATTGGCAAATGCCAGATTATAGCCAAAGGGAAAATAAGGACCTGGTCTATTGCAGAGAGCCGCTAAAATTTTGAAAAGAAACAATTTGCAAGTATTGTGACAAGGTGCTTCAAAGGCTTAGGTTTGGGAAATTTAATGCAGTGAAGACTACCCTTTTTTGGGACACCTGGGTGGCTGCTGGTTAGGTGTCTGCCTTCAGCTCAGGTCATGATCCCAGAGTCCTGGGATCAAGTCCCATGTTGGGCTCCTCGCCAGCAGGGAGCCTGTGTCCCCCTCTGCCTGCTCCTCCCCCTGCTTGTGCTCTGACAAATGAATACATAAAATCCTAAAAATAAATAAATAAATAGACTACCCTCTGTTATGATGGTATCTTGGAAGTTCAGTGTGAAAACCTGTCACATTGTGCTTTTCATCTTGTCAGAAAATCATCACTAAAACAAAACTTTGCTCTTTGTTTTAGGAATTCCTGTGTGGTTAGAATATTTTTTTAAAATTTTATTTTTATTTAAACATATAATGTAACCCCACCACCCTCTCCCACCCCCCCCCCCCCCCCTCAGTTTGTTTTATGACATTGAGAGTCTCTTGTGGTTTGTCTCCCTCCCGATCCCATCTTGTTTCATTTTTACTTTTCCTACCTCCTTAACCCCCACCCCCGTTGCATCTCCACTTCCTCATCAGGGAAATCATGATAGTTTCTCCGATTGACTTATTTCGCTAAGCATAATACCCTCTAGTTCCATCCATGTCGTCGCAAATGGTAAGATTTCATTTCTTTTGATGGCTGCATAGTATTCCATTGCATATATATACCACATCTTCTTTATCCATTCATCTATTGATGGACATCTAGGTTCTTTCCATAACTTGGCTATTGTGGACATTGCTGCTATAAACATTCGGGTACACATGCCCCTTCGGATCACTACGTTTGTATCTTTAGGGTAAATACCCAGTAGTGCAATTGCTGGGTCATAAGGTAGCTCTACTTTCAATTTTTTGAGGAACCTCCATGTTGTTTTCCAGAGTGGTTGCACCAGCTTGCATTCCCACCAACAGTGTAGGAGGGTTCCCCTTTCTCCACATCCTCGCCAGCATCTGTCATTTCCTGACTTGTTCATTTTAGCCATTCTTTCTGACTGGTGTGAGGTGGTATCTCATTGTGGTTAGAATATTAAGTATAATGTAAAATAAATTATTTTCAAGGTAAAGCTCTGGTCAACTTTATATATGACAGACTCCAAATTGCTGTCAAACTCTTGTTCGCTGTTTTCCATAGCTACACGTGCGGAGATCCACAGAGCAGACCAGACGGCTTGAGGAGGGAGGGGTAGATTCAAAGCAAACTCAGGGCTGAACCCTGGAGTTCTCCTAACTGGAAGATGGAAAGAGGCAGAGCGGTCTAGCAAAGGGGGTTGAGAAGAGGCCAATGAAGCAGGAAGAAAGTATTTCACGGAGAGTAATCAATTCTGTCAATATTGCTGAGAATCTAAGTGGAAAAACAGAACTGACCACTGGACTTGGTGAAACTGATTGACAGCACTGATTAATTCTGAAGAGGACCTAAGACCAGAGGTCTGCAGTGGGCTGAAAAAGGGGGTGGGATGAAGAGCAAAGGGTATTTTAAGATGAGAAATAATGCTATAGTAAACACTTCTGGCTGTTTGCTAGTATCCCCAAATTGTTTTGTGATGGCCCCCCAAATTCCATTTGTCTAAAACTTTTCTTTCCCTGATGCTTCCCGCTTTTCTGCTATGATCCTAGTTTCTATTATAACTATGACGCTTCCAGCTTATCAAGTTAGGATCTTGCAAGTCTGTTGCTTGCTTAAAACTCTTGGAGGGTCTCCACATTGCTCTCAGAATGAAATCCAAGATTCTATGTAATCTGACCTTTAGGTTATTTCTCCATGTTCTCTTGCACCTTGTGCTCAGCCCCGCAGGCCAACTTTCCTTTCCTTTCCTTCTTTCCTGCTGAGGGACTTCACGCACACTGCTACTTTTCCCTACCCGCTCTGCTTAGCTAACACCCTCTCATCCATCTGCCCCCAGATGCCTGAGGTTTGTCTGCCCACCACTGCTAGCCCTTTAAAGGAAAAAATATTATCATTTTCCTTGAAGAACTGACAGCCGACCTCTAGGCTCAACCAAGCAGTGTCACGATCCCTGACTGGTGTGGTCAGTGATGAGCTTATGACCCATTAGGTCAGTGAGAGCCAATTCTTGGACTTCGGGAACTGCTGGGAAACACCACTTCTTTTCTGGGGGCACAGAGATGCACACCTGGAGCTCCTGGCCATCATCTTCTCACCATGATGGAAATGGAGCCCAAGCAGGAGAGAGCAAGAGTGAGCTGAGGTGTGACAACTTGGAGCCTCATCATCCAGCTGGGCCCACAGCCAGCTCTCGCTAGCTGGAGACTTTGCAGTTAAATGCTTCATAAACTCTAGCTGGAGTTTCCTTGTTATCTGAAAGGAATTTCAGCTGATCTGTTTCAGGTCTCAGGTTAAATGTCACTTTGTTAACTTTCCCAGGCCCAAAGGTCCTCCTGCTTAGTTCTGAGCTCCCTGTTATCCTTCACAGTACCTGGTAAAATTTGTTAGAAAATATCTTGTGTTGATTTATTTTTTTTCTCTACTACTGGACCATAAACTCAGTAAGGGCAAGGATCTTGTTTGCTTTTGTTCATTATGCAGATACTTAGCAACTTAAGCTCCTGAATGATTTTGTGATAACATCAAACACTGAGATCACACTATGCTAGGCACAGTTCTAAATATATTAACCAATTCTTAGATCAACTCTTATGAAGTAGGTACTATGGTCCCAACTTTTTGGAAGAGAACATTGTGGCTTTAATGACTGACTTCTGTGTCCCATTTCCCACCCCAGATCTTGGCTACAGATCTTTTTGACAGCCTAAGATCTTTGGGACTTGTTCTCTCCCCTATCCCCTCTGCCACCACTGCAATTCTCACCTAGATTATTGCAGTAGCATCAGACATTCCTTTTTATCCTGAGCTCCAGTCAAAACAGTACTTCAGTGCTCTAGGGACTGTTCCTTTTTCACATTCCTGCTGGAGTATAAATCCAACCCAACTTCTCTGAGGAGTTCAACAAGCTCAAATGCCATCTTCAGTAGCAACTGTCTTTGGCATGACCCTTTCCCCTCCACCTTTTATCATATTTATACTTCCATGACTAGACTATAAGACTTTCCGAGGAGGATCTGTATCTGGGCCAGATTTATCTGTGTACCACCAGGCCCATAGTAGCTACTGCTGGGGAAGCACTTTCTAAATATATTTTATCCCCTGGTACAGTACTGGAAAGCGAGAGGAATTAATCAGGGATCCTACAAATTCTGACAGTTCCCAATAGTCACACTGCAAATTTTGAAAATGCCTCAGGAGGTTCATCTCATTCACAGTGGAAACTGCTTTAATCTCAACTCCTCTATCTGAAATTTTCTTAGGAGCTGCTAGCCTGGACAGGAAATTATGACAGCTGAAGGCACAAAACAAGGAAGCACCAAATGCCTTTTTCCTTCTTTGTAAATTGCTCTTCACTGAATATTCACCATGAGGCACACTCAACACCATTTCATTGGCTCCTCCCAACAAGCCTTTGTGGCTGGTACTAATGAGAACACCTTTCTACAGTAAATTATGCATAACATTCCCAGGTTCGTTTTTGCTTAGTAAGATTATTTTTTAGTATTTAGTATTAAAATTGCTCTTTAGACATTAGCCTATCTGCTTGGTATAGGGGGGAAGAAAATCCATGAATAAACATACTTCCTTCAGGTTTGTTCCACTGCAGACTCCCAAGAAATTACAGCTGTTGGCAAAACCACCTGTATCCAAGCAATAGAACACAACTCAAAAAACACACAGACCTCTTTTGGCAGCTCTGACCCTCCAACTGGAAGCAGGGACTGTATCATTTAAGACACATGTTCTGGTTTGTATAAAAACTGAAACCAGTCCATACTCAAGACAATGCACCTTGGCAGAAATCAGTTACAGAGGATAACTTCCCTAAACAAAGAGTAACCTGGGGGTTAGTTACAAAGAGTAACTGGGGTGGGAGCCAGGGTGCAGAGTTGAGGATCAAGAAAACCTTCAAAGAACACCACTTTTGGAAATGTATTATTTCAACATCTGTTCAGTACCTAGGTTCATGTGACCCGCTTGTGACCTGTTAAAGCGGGCTTCAATCTCACCTCTAAATGGGAACTAGTCTTTGCAGCTTGGTTGGGAAGGTTCAATGAGGAGACAACCAGTCAAGTTCCTCGTGCCCAGCACAGCACCACACTAACTGTAATTCTGATTAACTGTCTCAGGGTGTGGCCCACTTGGAGTCTGAGAAGTACTCAAGTCTGGAATTTGACTGAATAAAAAAGGCAGGCTGCGTTCAGCTCTTTATTGAAGAATAACAGTTTAAGTTTTAGAATTCTAAACCTAAGCTAACAGTGTAATAGCTCTCTCCCCCTCATATGCAGGTGTGCACTCACACACACGTGCATATGCCACCATCTCAAACATCACCTGAGCCAGCGATTACTGTGGGTGTAATGGTCCCACAGTCACGTTTTGTAAAATCCAAATATAAATGTAACAGCAAGACTCCCTATTGAAGATCTGGTAAATAACTCAAAACACCAAGTTCACGTATACTATGAGGAAACTCAAAATATAGGCAAATTATAGGTAACACACGAGCTAGAACACATACTCCAAAGAGGAAATTTCAACTCCAGAAATACCTTCTGAGAAAACGAGGCAGTCAGGATACTAAGCACTGAGCACGGTGCTGTCACGGTGACCATTTATTTCTATTTTATATTGAGGAAACAGCTCAGTTACTTACCCATAAGCCATACTTACCAAAGCCAGAGGTAAATAAGGACTAAGTACAAGTCGTCTGATTCTTAGCATTATAGTCAATAATAAATCCATCAGGCAGTCTTTAACTGTACTTTTGGTAGAAGACTGAAATCTTTAAAGGAAAAATTCCATGTTGGAACCAGGCAAATAAACCACTTTAAAATTACTGGGAGAAAAACCTGGAATTACAGGAGAGCTCTCGTTGTAGTTCACGCCATATAAAAAACTGGCTTACAAAGGTCCTGTATTTGGTTCCTGCCTTCTCTACCTAGTAAATCAGTTTTTTCCCCACAAATAGAAAGGTAATGGCTCCTCTACTCAAAAAAAAAAATTGGTTTAAATTACTTTTATGACTGACAGAACTCGTCTATCTAGTCTGAATGAATAAAAAAATCTAAGGGTTTGTGGTGAACTTCAAAGAGGCACTAGATCTAGGTTCTGGGCTGGTCTCTGCCGCGTGGTAATGGGCTTTGCAAAAGGAACATCAATTCCACAGAACCGTTACATTTAAAAGGCTGCTTCTGTATGTACGAGATAAAATGACTGCAATCTGATTGAAAATCACCGCTAGCACCCACTTGTTCATTTTGGAATATACGTTTTCCATTTCCTACTGTAACAGACTATGGTAATTTAGGCTCACTACACACTGGCCACACTCTATAGAAACTTCAAGATGCGAATGTAATGGAGCCACAGAAGATTCGGCTCCAGCTTTGACTACTTTATGGCTACTAGCTAGTATTTACTGTTTCTTACAGGTCAGGCCTCTAGAAATATTTAATCACCACAATCCCATTGAGTGTCCTCTCCATTTTACAAATAAAAACAGATTCAAGTAACTGGTTCAAGGCTGACAAGCTGCTGCTGCAAAAATGTTTAGCCCAGCTGGTCTTAAGCACGATGCACGCTGACTCGCCAGCGCTCAGGTACAATCCAGGCCCAGCACTGGTAACTCCCAAGTGTCGATAGCCTCTACTTACTCGACTTCACCAAATCCCTGGCTCTGCTCCAGGTCTTGGGATTCCTCTTTTGTCCCTCCATTTTCAGACCTTTGAAGTAAACCTTCCCAACTTACCCTAAGTGCTAACCCTTGTTTCCTCTACACTGGTTCCTGTCTTCAAAATGCCCTATTCTCCCCATTTTTCAAACATAAAAAGCCCTCACCATGGCACCCATTTTCCTCTTTTTACATCGCTGTATCTTGCTTTAGGCAGACCCATCTCTTTGAGCAGGTACAGCTTCTTCAACTTGCCTCAGCTCATGCTATTCCAAAATGCCACCTCATCCTTGCTCTAACTGCAGGCAACAGTCCAGGCCACAAACTTGCCCTCTAATTCATCCCAAGGCTTTCTCAATCTGCCCCATTTGGGCTTAAACATACCATCCTCCATTACTCAGCATAAACCCCAAATACTACATTAAACCCTGTTCCCGTGCCTTCATGAACTTTCACACTCCAGTTGACTGCACACATATATTTAACATTACAGTTTTATAAAGGATGCTAAGAGCACTTTTCTTTGTATTGTATGGAAGGACCAGAAACATATAGACTTTCTATTAATATCCATACCATAGCACAGCCAAATCTAATTCCTAAATAGACACATTACAATTTGTTTAGACTTTAAAGGCTTAATGGCAATGATGAGGGGAGGAAAAAGAATTTATTTTACATAACTGAATGAAAAATAATTCAAGAAATAGTAAATAAAATTTAATATGGTCTCATGCGCCCTGAAGGTGGTGGTGCCCGATTTGGAGGTGTGATTGCTATGTCCAGATAGTCTCCTATTTGGAACTTCTGCGACTGCAGGGTCATCGAGTCATCAGTCCCCTTCCTCCCAGACATGGTGCTGCCAATCTCCTTTACTCTGCAGAAAAGGAAACCCAATTGTTAATGGATCACAAGCCAAAGAAACTAAATATGCACTGCAAAGTAAACATGGGACTGGATTTGCTCCATATCTTATGGCACGATTAAAAATTAATTACTGCATTAAGCTAAACCAGAGTAATAAAATTTATATTTCCCCCAAACCAGAGACTTATTAAAAGGTGAGGGGTTATCCTTATCTATTAAAATATATAAAAACCAAAGAGATGATAAGAATTAAAAATTAAAAGTTACCTACCGATAGCCAGGCCTCTTAGGATCCGTAAAAACAATTGCAAAATTGAAGTGTGTGCCCTTCTTTCTAGCTTCTGGGTAGACTTCTTTTACTAAACTAGTCAGTTCTTTCAAAGTTGCATCCATCCTGAATTTTTTTTAAAAGAAAACATATTTGATTAATCAATAATATAACAAGAATCTAACAAGAATACTGATATACAATTAGTTAATTATGTGTGAACGGTGACCTGTTAGAATTACAGCTGTCAAGGTCTTAAATTAATTTTATTTTTTATTTTTAAGAGTTTAAGTAATCTGACACATAATATGGGGCTCATATCACAACAGTGAGGTCGTGTCACATGCTCTACCTGAGCCAGCCAGGTGCCCAATGCTTGATTTTAAAGCAGCTAATAATCCTATCTGCCCCCATAAACTCCCCTTACCAGCTCCAATGATTGAAATGTTGATGAATTAAAGTCAGACTATTAGTGCTAAAAGGGAATGCAAGCTGGTGCAGCCACTATGGAAAACAGTATGAACATTTCTCAAAAAGCTGAAAACAGAGCTACCTATCCCTGACCCAACAAGTGCCCTATTTACCACAAAGATACAAATGTAGTGATCCAAAGAGACACCTGTACCCCCAATGTTTTTTTTTTCCCCCTAAAGATTTATTTGACAGAGAGAGAGAGAGATCACAAGTAGGCAGAGAGGCAGCCAGAGACAGGGGGAAGCAGGCTCCCTGCTGAGCAGAGAGCCCAATGCGGAGCTCTGTCCCAGGACTCTGAGATCATGACCTGAGCAGAAGGGAGAGGCTTAACCCACTGAGCCATCCAGGCACCCCACACCCCAATGTTTACAGCAACAATGACCACAATAGCCAAACTATGGAAAGAGCCCAGATGTCCATCGATAAATGAATGGATAAAGATCATGTGGTATATATACACACAATGGAGTATTACACAGCCATCAAAAGGGGGAAATCTTGCTATGTGTAATGACGTGGATGGAACTGGAGGGTATTATGCTAAGCAAAATACGTCACAGAAAGACAATTATCATATGATCTCATGGATATGTGGAATTTAAGAAATAAGATCATAGGGGAAGACAGGGAAAAAATGAAACAAGATGAAACCAGAGAGGAAGACAAACCATAAGAGACTCTTAATCTCAGGAAAGGTTGCTTGAGTGGAAGGGGCTGGGATGGGGCTACTGGGTGATGGTCACTGGGAAGGGTATGTATTGTGGTGAGTCCTGTGTTGGGAAGACTGATGAATCACAGACCTGAACCTCTGAAACAAATACTATGTTATATGTTAATAATAAAAAAAGAAAAAGAAAAAAATAAATATACCTATCAAAAAAAAAAGGCACTTCAGGGATTATATTTTCTATCTTTTGTTGCTATGTAACATCTTACTGGCATAGTGATATACTTTAAGGGTAACTAGTCCAAAGTAATCCAATTAAAATAATCATATTTCCTTATCTCTAAAGCATGTACTTTTCCACATTTCATATCTAAAGTTGGAATGCATCTTAGAATCAATGACAGGAAAGCATTTTCATTAAGATGTAGTATTTTTTCTTTCTAAGATGGAATCTTCAGAATTTTACAGTAGACAGAGCCATAAAACCAAAGAAACATGAAATTTTCTTTAGGACTAAGCATAGTTTCCTTTCACAATACATATTCTTGACCTGCAAATATTTATTTGAACTCAGAACTCAAAACAGTCCTTTGAGCTAATATGGCACAACCTCAAAAAAATCTTTCTAAATATGAGCATCTTGGAAAAAGTTAACAAACTATAATAGTGTAAATTTTTATAGTTTTCTTTCATGACAACTGAATGAAATGGATGATGTGAAACTGAAACAACTTTGCTTATAGGGGGCCATTAAATGAAAACAAGGGACACCAGATACTCTCCAGGAATGTTCTCCCCAAAACATGCCCTGGCTCTCTCCTAGTAGTACCATCAAAACTACCATCACAGGGGTGTCTGAATGGCTCAGTTGGTTGAGCATCTGACTCTTGATCTCAGTTAGGGTATTGAGTTCAAGCCCCATGTTGGGTTCACAATGGGTGTGGGGCCTACTTAAAGAAAAATAACAAAAAGCCTCTACCATCACTCACATCATTGCTCAGGCCATAAACCTGAAAGTTCTTCCCATCTCCTTCCCATTATTTCTACCTCCTAAATACACACCACATCATTTCTCCATTCTCCACCATCACGGATTTCTACACCTCATTATTTAACTGCCTTTGATTCATCTCCATCTCAGTTTTTTCAAGTTTCTGTGTAAAGATGTTGTCACATGAATGACATCGGTTACCACCACCCAGGGAGGAGACCAACCACCTGGAGGATAGCAAAGAGCCCAACAACGCCTTCCACCAGGAGCAGCAATCCCAGAATATCAACCTCCTGCATTAGCTTCCAGGTGCTGGGGTTGCCAAGACAGACACAACTCAGAGACAACAGAGGGAACAATGCTTTACTTGCACTGAGAAAAGACAGCAGAAGATCTGCTTCATGAAGTGTGGGTCCCCCATGGCCAGCAGGTCTCCCCCTGTAGCTGTTGCCCAGACAGTCTGCATGTACCCTTCTTGTGCTGCAGGTAAAGACCCCTGAGAACAGATACTGCAGGTCAGGTCCCACACAATGGCACACAGGCAGAACAAAGAACACATCAAACCCAGAACAGGGAAAGATACTCCCAAAGACATTTGCCCAGCAGAGTTGTGAGGGTTTTTTAACTCTTTGCAAAAAAAAAAAAAAAAAAAAAAAAAAAGCCCAGGGGTGCCTGGGTGGCTCCATGGACTGAGCCTTTGCCTTTGGCTCAGGTTATGATCTCAGGGTCCTGAGATCAAGTCCCGCTTCGGGCTCTCTGCTCAGCAGGGAGCCTGCTTTCTCCCTATCTCTCTCTGCCCACCTCTCTGCCTACATGTGATCTCTCTCTGTCAAATAAATAAATAAAATCTTTAAAAATAAAAACAAAAACAAAAAAACTAATGAAAAAACCCTTCTGGGCCCCAGGTCACTCTTCTGTGGCCATGCAAGGAAGGAGTGAGAAGCTGTGCATGACTGCCTTTCTCCACTTGACAGATCTTCATGTTACTTAAAGAGGCAGGAAAGCCATATGCAAAAATGTAGTAAATTATATCTCAAATTTCACCAACCAGAAATAACGAGTGATATTTAACATCACTTGTAGACATCCTTTTTTACATATACACAATGCTACAGAAAAAAAAATCTTAAGATTATCAAGCATTAGACATACTGAGATTATAACTGTAATTATTTATTGATAATAATGTAATTAATAATGTAATTATTTTATGATTATAAATTAATTCATGCTTCAAATATTACATGTATTTTTAGTAAAACTCACATTTACTTGAGATTAACAGAATAAAAAAACAAGTAAAATAGAAGGAATTATAAAATTTCAATAAAGATTCAGTTACCCCTATCACCACCTGATTTTGTAACTTCTTATTTACTCTGTCAGAGTTCTACTCTGTTCTGCAACAATTCCCCTGGCTATTTTAACTCTCCCCATGAAGTCTGAGGCAAGACTGATTTTTTTTTTTTTTAAGATTTTATTTATTTATTAGTTAGAGAGAGAGCAAGCGAGCACAGGCAGACAGAGGGGCAGGCAGAGGGAGAAGCAGGCTCCCTGCCGAGCAAGGAGCCCGATGTGGGACTCGATCCCAGGACGCTGGGATCATGACCTGAGCCGAAGGCAGCTGCTCAACCAACTGAGCCACCCAGGCGTCCCAAGACTGATTTTTTTAAACCTGATCTTCTGATGCTAATTACTCTGCATCAGCTATTCCCTGGTACACCTTACATGATGTGTACAAGAAAGGGTCCTTTCTAAAAACACTTCCCATATTGTCATCTTGCTCCTAGTGAACATGCGGAATTTGGTTTACATCTGTTATCAGTTCTGCCAGTGAATCTCCTACAAGCTTCCAACCTGACCACCACCTCCCTAGACCAGTAGTTGGGAGGGCCAAGTACTGCTTTATGACCACTGGTCCAAAGCTCGAGTACACAATGAGGAATGCAAGAGCTCTCTTGGGGCTGAAGTCTTTGTTGTGTGAATGTGAGACTCAGTTTTGTGTATCAGTTTGGCAAAGCAACAACCTCAGTTATTCAATCACACTAACAAAGGTGTTACTAGACGGTATTTTGTGGCTTTAAATTTAAATTATCCCAGTTAATCTGGGTAAGCCTCTCAATCAATCAGAGTAGGCCTGATTCTATTAGTTGAAAAGGGCTTAGGAGGAGAGCAGAGGCTTCCCTGCAGAAGAAATTCAAGCTGCTGTGGGGAGCCTTAGCTCTTGTTTAAGAGTCCTGCCTGGGGTGCCTGGGTGGCTCAGCCATTAAGGGTCTGCGTTAAGCTTCTGCCTTCGGCTCAAGTCATGATCCCAGGGTCCTGGGATCAAGCCCCAAATCGGGCTCCCTGCTCGGCGGGAAGCCTGTTTCTCCCTCTCACACTCCCCTTGCTTGTGTTCTCTGTCTCTGTCAACAAAATAAAATCTTAAAATAAAAAAGAGTTCCTGCCTGGCCCTTCCTTAGAGCTCACCTCACAGACTGGTGACTTAAGAGTTATCTAGGTAGCCCTAAGAATTATGTAAGCCAATTCTCTGCAATAAATCACTTCATAGGGGCACCTGGGTGGCTCAGTGGCTTAAGCCTCTGCCTTCATCTCAGGTCATGATCTCAGGGTCCTGGGATTGAGCCCCACATCAGGCTCTCTGCTCAGCAGGGAGCCTGCTTCCCTTCCTCTCTCTTTGCCTGCCTCTCTGCCTACTTATGATCTCTGTCAAATAAATAAATAAATGATCTTTAAAAATAAATAAATAAATAAATCACTTCATATAGATCTCCTACTGGTTCCATTTTTCAAGCTGAACCCTGATAGAGCTACCTAGGTAATTCTCTTTCTATAACATGTTTAATGACCACCCAAGCACAGGAGACTGACCACTCCTGTGGTGTCTGGCTTGTTCCCCCAACTCCACACAGTGCCTTAAACTTTGGCAAACTCAACTTGCTTCTGTTAAGCTCCTCTGGACTTCACTCCTTTGTCTCTGATTTATCTTAGGACTGCCTATTTAGTCCCTCAGTCTACTTCTACAAATGGAGAATTCCCAAGATTTGTTGACTAATCTTCCTTCAGTACTCCTTCTGGAAAACGGGGCAGGGCTCTGTGCTGTCACACCAATCACTCAATCCTTTAGAATTTTTGTCTTTGGCCATCATTTTGAGGTATAACATAAGGTTGTCTTTCCTTATTTGGTTGCAGTTTAGGAATAGGGCAATTTAGGGCAGAATTTCTCTGCATTTTTTTTTT
>RCUC01165420.1:0-73303 GCA_003697995.1 Taxidea taxus jeffersonii
ACTACAACTAAGTCCTGGGCCCCACCAGGTGAGGGGTATTACAAGGATATAGTGAGATGACATTGAGAATTCATATGGCAGGAAAAGAAGGGGACATCCCTGCACATTTCTGAGTGTATTCAGCTTGGAAGAGGGCAGCATGGAACAGAGAATTGGAGGCCGACTTTGATGTTCCCAGAGTGGAGTTTAGAAAGGAGGCCAGGTTGCCAGAGGAAACCAAAGAAAAGAGCAGAGAGGGAGGGTAGGAGAACCAGGGCCCATGGCAGTTTGACAGTATCATTGCCATTCTGCCAGTGTTATGTGACCACATTTACCCATACTCAGTGTCTGAACCCACAAACAATGTATCTTAGTCTCAAGGGATCTGGAATCCAGCAGTGCTCACCTGGGGGATCCTTCTACTGTCTCTCTTTAGGTTGGGGCTGTTGACAACACCAAGGGAGGACCTGCTTCACTGGGAACCTGAGCTCACTTAGGGGCATTGGCTTGATATGGCCCATCTCAAAGACCTGAGTTCTTCTGTCTGTTTTTGACCCACAGTGATAAGCCACATGCATATGTCTGTGGCATGGTTCAATCTAGGAACTTGAACTTCAGTCAGGATCTGAGACAGAACATGGGTCAGAGTCAACATGGGGCTGAGAAATGAGCTTTTAGAACTAAATCTCAGCAGAGCCTTTGGGTCATGTTGCCATGTTCTATGGAATGGAAGTTAATCACTAATCTAGACACGCTCAGGGGAGGGGGTTACACAAGGATGTATACAGAGGAGTTGGGGAACCAATGGAGCCCCTGAGGGGAGGATATGAATATCCCTACAGGTTCCTGTGCCTTGCCCAGAATCAGACTGGAAGAAATGCTTACCAGGCATGAACCCAGCTCTTTGAGTGTCTTCAAAGGTGGGGTCCTGGACTCACCTAGCCATTCACTGGGGGCTCTGGAAAGATTGTCTAAAAGGAAGTGGCTATAGACAGGGAAATGGTATCTAGCTAAGGGTGATTATTGATATCCTAGATAGGAGACATCCCCCCATGTTCTTGTCTGAGGATGACCCCAGGTCATGACAACCTACTGAATTGACTCCTATCTACATCACACCCATTGGAAAGGAGGTAATGGCTTACATACCAGGACAGACAGTCTCTATGGGTAAGGGTGCATTCTGACCATCAAGCGCCAAGGCTCCAATTACTTCTTTAGAGTTTGCATTGACATTAGAATCCTAAGAACTTGGGAAGCTATTATTCACCCCTCTGTAGCTGGGGCTGTTATCTTCTGGGACTCCAGAATGAACTGATATGAACTGATATCAGCACTGATATGAACACAAGGGGCACACAGGAGTGAGTGTGCATGTGCACACAAAACACACAAACCAGTAGGGACTGTGGGGTGGGATCTGACTAGCAGCAGATTCAAAGGAGTTGATAGGAAGAAGGACATTTGGGTAGAGGTGTTTCCTACATGTGACACCACTCCTCTAACAATTATTATCCAGCCTATGCCTGGGGATATCTGGTAGAAGGAAATGCTAGAATCATTTGTATTTTACAGAGAAGACCATCTTTGTCAGGCACAATGTCTTATCTAGGGTCAAAAACAGGTTAGAATAGAGAGTTGTGTCTGAAACCAGGTGTGTTTCCAAGTTGGGCCTTAGGCTGCACCCAGATCTTCCCTCGGGGCCTATGGAGAGAGGTATGTTGGTGTCACTGTGTACAGATGTGGACTTCCATGCAGAAAGGGGATGAGGACATGGCAGACCAGAGCACTGTTTGTGTAGGTGTCAAACCAGGAGTGGACTCTGGTAGGGAATCCCAGGCAGTGATGTCACTTCCTTGACCACAGACCCTAAAAGAACTTGGAACCCCTGCAACCAGTCACCCATTCTCTTGTGTAGTCCACCATCAGGGTTATTTGGCTGGAGGCATCTGATGCTGAAAGATGTTCTCTTGCTGCTTGCATACTTCCCAGGGATCTGGCTTCCAGAAAACCCATGGGAATGTTTTTTTCACATGCTGCAGACATTGGCCCAAACCGGACCACAATACCTTAGGGCATTTTGCAGGAGGTGCCATAAGTTACTTAATACTGAACAGATTAGTCAGTGCCCACCCCTCAAAACCATCCAAGGGAAGCATCAGGGTGTGTGCTCTGCCTGGCCCATGACTCCCAGGGGCATTGGTGCATTCTAACTCCAGAGGATCTACAGAAATGCAAATTTGGCTGAGCAGAGCCTTCCTGGTCTCTCTCCTTGTTTCCTGAGTGTGGCTCTTCCTCTGCTTCTGGAGGCAGAGGATTCTCCTTTATTTTCTGGGCTGCACTCTTTTGCACTCTTTTATTGGGGTGGATTCAGAGCTGTTCCTAACTCAAATTGTTCCTGAAAAGAAGGGAATAGAAGCCATCCTTGTTTCCTAAGTAGACCTGAATATATTCTATGGCAATGGCTCTTCCCCAGGCCCCTAGGCTTTCACATGCTCTCCAAGTCCAAGATTTAAAAAAAAAAAAAATCTTCTCTCCTTAGCAGGTTGAAAAAATTGTTGTTTTTTTTTTTTTTTTAATTCCACAACGTCACTCCTTTCATCATCTATACAATGACATGTAAACATTGAATGAGCAAGGCTTGACAGGATGAAGGGAGAATGGGCTTTGTAGTGGGGTTTGGGGCACTGTTGACTGCCTATTCCCCCCATGTGGCCACTCCAGATACCACGTGGCCGAATGTGTTCGCATTTAGCAGATTCAAGGGATATTAGGACCAAATTAGTCCCTGAATTCCTTAGCTCCTAAATGCCATCTTCTAGTTGATGAGTAGTTTTCTAAATCGAGTATCTCTTCACTAGATATTAAGATGAGGGTCAGGGTCACGTTCCACACACTCACAATGAATAGCTTTGTGTATGTCAATCTTAGCTGTGTAAGGTGTTTTTAAACAATGCAGTGGGAGAGGATAAAGTCACCAAAGCACTGAGCTTATGACCTGTCCCGGGAAATAGGTCACTACACATAATGATTGTTTTGTCTTAGCTGAGAACCAGGAGCTAGCCCTATTAACTACTCAGAAGGTAGCATCTCTGGTCATCTGGCTATCTCCCCCAACAGCCACACCCAGCTCAGCCCATCCTTTCCTCTGCTCAAGGGCAGCAAACAGACCAACCATGGGCAGGTGAGACTCCCTCATCATAGGCATGGGTCACCTCTGACAGGTAGAAAGGTGGGTCTGCTCACATGCACATGATGTGTTCATTGGTTCATTGCTAGCTGCCTCCCCTTTCTGTCACCCTGGTCCTGTTCCTTTAGCTCCTTGAGAATGGGGGTTTGCAGATTTCTGTTGACATTTCAAAGTGTAGATATGTGTTGCCTTTGTTCCCTGTCCTGGGGTCAGAGATGAAGGCAGGAAATGTCATCATACTCTGAAAGCAGCCAAAAGAAAAATCAAATGTGTTCTGCCCCCAGCACCTCAGGTTTGAAAGCCATGGTCCACAACAAACTTCATGTTCTACAAAATCAGGTTTCTGGACTCACAGATGCATGAGACATGAAATCATACTGACAGAACTCTCTTTACCGAAATTTTGCCTTGAGGAAGACAGCTTTGGGACACCACCCTTTGCCCGCAAGTCATTTCAAGCCTGGCCAATGTCTCACTGACAATGTCACAATGACACATGTAGCCACCCAAGGGCACAGCTGTGACATTATCCTGGAGCAACATTGGTTCCCTTGCCCCACCCCCAAGTCTGGCCAACCTGCACAGCTCCAGGCACCCTTAGCATTGCCCGTCGTGACAGAGCAGTGATCACCCTCTTGGAGCATTTCCTGTTCCCCTACCCCCAGGTCTGGCCAATTCTGTACACAACCAGCCCTCCTAGGTGTCCCCTGTCATGGCACTTATCACACAAAGCTGCTATTTTCTGTCTCTTGGTCTGTCCTTTCTGCTTGGAGTAGATCACTCTCACAGATGCTTGGCTGAATGACAGGTGGATGAATGGTTTTGGGATATTTGCTCCTGGAACAGCAGGCATCCCTCAAAACACTGATAGGCAGGGGGAGTCTGTGTCCCCCTGTGTGCCTCCAGCCTCGCTGGAACCTAGGGTCCAGGACAAGGGACTTGGGAGTGCTCCCAGATGAAGTTTGTTCTGCCAAGGTGTTTTCGTTCTGTGATCACTATGCAACCACATTACATGGCCATTCCTGGGGGACAGAAAGCATGCTACTGTACTGTATTCTCCTTGCACACTATGGCTACCAAAGAGGAAACACACGCTCACCTGCACAAGTTCACATGCACACCTACATTTCTGACCATCCCTACTATGGAAATGACAGTTAATTCCCATTAGGGTGCTGATCTGTAGCTGTGCCATTCTAGGTGTCAATAGTGGAGGATGGAGATGGAGTTCTATCTAAAGGGATCAAAGCCCTTGCCTTTGGAGGTAAAGCAATTAGAATTGACCCAGAAGGCACTACATTCTACTCAAAGAAGTTAAATGATCCTAGAATTTTTGAGACTGGGGATCTGCACAGACTTTTCTAGAAAGTCTTCTGGAAAGATTTCTGTTAGATATTGCAGCCCACGTGGTGTCTCTGACAATTTACTCCACTCTTGCTTTATGGTTGAAAGCAGGATCGACCATCCATAACTAATATTCCAGACACACTTGACTGCAAGAATATGGGAGGAGGTCCATTTAGCCCATGGGTGGTAGTTTCCCTTACCACAGATATGAAACACAATGGATGATGGATTAGAAGGCTCTTCTTTTCAGTGGCAGAGTGGAAATATACTGGGATCTATCCTGCCTGACCCCAGCCCTTGCCCATTAAAGGAAAAAAAAAATAAGATGATAGTGAGATTAGCCAACAATGAAGGTGTCAGGAATTTCCTCCCCCACCCCATTTCTCTGCCAGCCTTGAGCTTCCTACAACATGTTTGTCTGTGGTTGAATTCCATAAAATCCACTGGTATATGCTACCAGTTATATACCACACAGATGCTCATCTTGTCCAGGCCAAGATCAGGAGCACATTTTGGGGTCTCCTCAGTTAATGGAGGACCTAGAATGTGTGGGCTTCAGAATGAGTCTGATTCATCCCTCAGCAATGTTATGGAGCACCTGGCTTCCTGGACCTTATGTGGCACTGGCACAGGCCTGTCCTAGACCACTTGTGCCATCACGATGGAGAAGCCTAACTTTTTCCATCCCCTTCTACCCTCGGTCAACATTTGGGTTTCCCAGCAATCATGTCTTTGCAGACAAACTCTGAGGTGGCCCATGACTTGAGACTCCACTGACATCTCAGAGTCTCATAACAACCAGTGTCAGAGGTTTCTTGGGCCCTGACATGACCTTTGTTCCCAGAATATACCCCATGAAGAGTCAAATGAGAGTCTGGGAGTCCAGGAAAGATCAATGGATGGTTGCGGCTCTAGCTAAAGCCACTCTGGGGGATCATGTTGGAGGTCGTCTCCCACTTTAGTCTCGCTCGTTCACTGATTGCCAATACAACCTAGGAGAGTCACTTCATCAGAGCTTGAGGCTCATGTTTTCTTTTTCTTCTTCTTTTTTTTTTTTAAAGAAAATATTTCATTTATTTATTTGACAGAGAGAGAGATTGATAACAATAGGCAGAGAGGCAGGCAGAGAAAGAGGAGGAAGTAGTCCCTCCACTGTGCAGAGAGCCCTATGTGGGGCTTGATTCCAAGACCCTGAGATCATGACCGAAGGTGAAGGAAGAGGCTTAACCCTCTGAGCCACTCAGGCAACCCAATAGGCTCATGCTTTCTAAAAGGAGGAAATGTTTTCCATTGAATTGATTCATTCAAGACTATGGAATGAACTCATAGGATGTTCTGGGCAGTCTCCAAAATGGAGTCTATCTCAGGAGTACTGATTCCCTCGTCCCCACTCCTATGGAGTTCCCCCACTGGACACAAAGGCTGTTCAATGGAGATTCCCCAAGGTAACAATGGATTGGCTCTTGTCTTCAGGGTGTGCCACAGGCCTGATGTGGCTGAGGAGCCATGAGCCATTCTGAGCTCAAACCAAGGTTTTGGCTGTACTGTCTTACTGGCACAAAAATAACAGTGCCTGGGTCAGGCATTCACTGCAACCACTGAGCCGGGTTAGTGAGGACCTTGCCCAGGACAGTAGCCCCATGACACTGTGAGGGCACAGTGACATCAGACAATATGACAAGGGATTCTGCATCAGGGCAGATGATGCAAGATATCATTTCACAGCAAGAAATTAAAAAAAAAAAGGCATGTAAATGACAGAGTAGTAAGTAGTTCAGTGTACTCTATTTGTTGGCAGTGATGGGAAAAGTGAAGGATGGGGAAATGGAAGTTTCAAGAAGGCTGGAGTCGTCAAGGGGTATGTTGGAGTTTCAAGGGGTATCCAGGAGTATCTCCTGGAAGAAGGGAGCAGAAGGCTCGTCATAGATTTCAACAGGACAGCCTCAGGGTGTGCAGTCTGCCTGAACCACGATCCCCAGGGCACTGAGGGCATTCTAGCCCCAGAGGATCTCCAGTAATGCCAATTGGCCTGAGCAGAGAATTTGTGGTATGTCTTCTTTGTTCTTGGGTGTGGATGTTTCTCTGATCTTAGAGGCTGTTGATTCTCCTTTGATTTCCTCTGGGCTGCACCATTTTGCATTGTCTTATTGGTGTGGATTCAGTGTTGTTAGTTTACACAAATTCTTCCTGAAAAGAAGTGTAATAGAAGTCATCCTTGTTTCCTAAGTGGACCTGAACAGATTCCATAGTAATAGTCCTTTCCCAGGCCCCTGTGCCATCATAGCTCTAAAAGTCCAAGATTTTAGAAAACATCTTCTATTTTGAACTGGATGAAATAATTCCTTTTTTTTTAATTCAACAATATCACACTTTCCATCATCTATACAATGGCCTGTAAACATTGAATGAACAAGACTTGCCAGGATGAAGGAGGAATGGGCTTTGCAGTGGGGGTTGGGGCACTGTTGACTCCCTCTTGCTCCCGTGTGGCCACTCTTGAGAGTATGTCGTCCAATGTGCTCCCATTTACTGGATTCAAGGGAAAATAAGACTGAAGAAGGATGGCCCCTGAATTCCTTAGCTCCTAATACCATCCTATTTTTACCAGCAATATTGAGCATATCTTAACTAGATATTAGACTCAGGGTCAGGTCAAGTCACATCGATTAACTATGGACACCTTTCTTTGTCAGTCTTACCTGCTTAAGGTGTTTAAAAAAATAGAATGGGAGAGGATAGAGTCACCAAAGCTCTGAGCACATGACCTTTCCCCAGAAATAGGTCTCTACATATAATGATTGTTTCATCTTACCTGAGGACCCGCGGATCCTATAGGTGCTTGGTAAGGATCATCTGTGGCCAGGGGCCCATCTCCCCACAATGGCCACACTCACTCAGCCTTTCCTCTGCACCACTCCAGGGCAGCAAACAGAGCGATCAGGTGCAGGTGGGACTCCCTCCTGTCAGGCATGGCTCACAAATATGTGATATCTTCCTTTTGTTCCTTGCTACTGGCCTCCCCTTTCTATCACCCTGGTCCTGAACCTTTAGCTCCTATGAGAACTTGGGTTTGCAGATTTCTGTTGACATTTTAACTTGTATATCTGTATTGTCTGTTCACTGTCCTGGGGTTGGAGATGAAGGCAGGAAAAGTCATCCTACTCTGAAAGGAGCCAAAAGAAATATCAACTTTGCTCTGCCCCTGGCACCTCAAATTTAAAAGCCTTGGCCAGCTACATACTTCATGTTCTATACAATCAGCTTTAGGGAATCACAGATGCTTGTGACATGAAATCATACTGAAAGAAATCTTGATTCCCAGCATTTGCTTGCTGAAGACAGTTTTAGGACACTGCCCCTCACATGCGCTATCATTTCTGGTCTGGCCAATGCCCAGTCACACTGACAGGTGTAGCCACCCAAGGGCTCAGCTCTGACATCCTCATGGAGCACCCCTGGGCCCCTGATCCTCCAGTATGACCAACACTGCACACCCTCAGTCCTCTTGACACAGCTGTGATCACCCTCCTGGAGCATTCCCTGTACCCGTACCAACAGGTCTGGTGAACCCTGAAAACCCTCAGTCCTTATGAGTGTCCCCTTTGGAGGCACTTATCTCACAAGGATGTCATATGCTGTCTCTCAGTCTGTCCTTTCTGCTTGGAGTAGATCTCTGTCACAGATGAATGATTGGATGACAGCCAGATGAATGGTTTTGGGATTTTTGATCCTGTAATAGCAGGCATCTTCAAATCCCTGATAGGCAGGGGGAGTCTGTGTCCCTCTGTGTGCCCCAGGCTCAGTGGAACCTAGTGTCCAGGATAAGGGTCTTGGGAGTCCTCCCAGAAGTGTTTTATGAAGGTGGTTTTCTTCTTAGGTCACTATGCAACCACTTTGTGTCACCATTCCTGTGGGAGAGAAAGCTTGCTACTCTATTATATTCTCCTTGTCCACTATGGCTATCAAAGGGGAAAAACATGCTCACCCTCACATATTCACACTTACACCTCTGTTTCTGAGCATCAATACCATGAAACTGACTGTGAATTCCTTTTGGGCTGCTGACCTGTAAATATGCCATTCAAGGTGTAAGTAGAGTAGGGTAGAGATGGGGTTCTGGCTAAAAGAATGGAAATCCTTGCCTTTGGGGGTGAAGCAATGAGATTTGACCCAGAAGGCCCTATGTTCTATTCAAGGAAAGGGCATGATCCTAGGATCTTTGAGACCAGGGATTGGCACAGACTTTTCTGGAAAGTCTTCTGTAAAGCTTTTCCGTTAGGTGTTGCCGTCCATGTGGTGTCTTCTGTAATGACTCCACTCTCTCATTGTGGCTTGGAAGCAGCCACAGACCTTCCATAATGAATGTGCCCAACACACTTGATTGCAGGAATATGGGGGGAGGTTCTTTTGGCCCACTGGTGGTAGTTTCCCACAACCCAGTTCTGCAACACAATAGATGATGGGGAGAGGGCTCTTCTATTCTAGTGGCAGAGTGGGAAGACACTGGGATACTTCTATTCTAGTGGCAGAGTGGGAAGACACTGGGATATATCCTACTTGACCCCAGCCCCTGACCTTGAAAGAAAATAAAATTGACAGTGAAATTGGCCAACAATAAAGGCCTCAGGTATTCCTTCCCACCACTCCCTGCCCATTTTTCTGTGGGCCCCAAGCTTCCCACAACACTTTTGTCTGTGGTTGAATCCCATGTAGGTATGGTTTTGCTGAGTCAGTTCCCATCACCTGGTGGGTATATCTTGTAGGTTATATACCAGACAGATGCAGGCAGATGCCCTGCAGACATGTGCCACTAAAAGCGAGCACACCAGGTCTTTCTGGCCAATTCTCATGAGCTTTCTGCCCAAATAGGCATCCGTTTGGCAGAGAGATTGTGAGAATTGCATGGTGTTGGGTGGTGATTCGGGCCATGCACCAGCCCTGTGCTTAGAGCGCTTTCTCGCTAGGTGTGTGATGAGTCAATGCGAGACCACTAGCTGGAACCATGGGGCTCCCCACAGAGGCAAGCTCCCCAGGGGTAGACTTGAGTTGGGGTGTGGCCTGAGCCTGAGCTCCGGATCCTTTGGCAGAAGGGGGCACCAAATGTGAGGATAGCCTGAGGTGGGTGTGCAGGTTTCTCACACTCTTGAGTGTTTTCTGAAGCTTCCAACAGCATGGTTTCCTCATGTATGGCAGTCAGAGTCCTGAGGTATGGCTCATGGGTCCCTAATCTGGAGAGATTGAAGGCCAGGCCTCTGTGAACAGAAGCTTGAGAACCCAAACCTGGGTTAGTGCCTGTTCCTAGGGTCATGGCAGACCCCAACTGCTGGTGCTGAGGCAACTCCATGGGGGCTGAGTAGAATGCGGGTCTGGGCAGCATTTGAAGGAGACCAGTGCCCCACGTGTATCCATCCTTTAGAGCACTTTCCCATAAGCTTCAGGCAACATCACAGGGGACCCAGACCAGGCCCAGGGGCTCCCCTGAAGGTCCCTGCCCTCAGAAGTGAGTTTGCTGGGTCCTTCCAGCCAATTCTCATGAACTTTCTGCCCAAATCAACATCACTTTGGGCAGAAAGCTCATGAGAAATGGACGGCATTGGGCAGCGAATCAGGCCACATGCTGGCCCTGTGTTAAAAGTGCTTTCTTTCTAGGTGCCTTTGTGGCCATGCAAGACCATGAGCCAGGCCCATGTAGCTCCCAGTGGTCCCTGACAGAGGTGAGCTCCCTGGGGACAGAATGGAATTAGGGTGTGAGCCTGATCCAGAGCCTCAGGCATCTTTTGGCAAAGGGGGCACTAAGGTGAGGATGGCCTGAGGTGAGCGTCCATGTTTCTCCTGAAGCTCCCAATGGCATTGCTTTTTCCTGGATGGCAGGCAGATTCTGCAATATGGCTAGTGAGTCCCCAGTTTGTAGGGCTAGAGGCCCAGGTAGAACCCCTTCTAGGGGGAGGGTTTGGGCATAGGGGTATTATGGGCCCCAACTGCCAGTACGGAGGCAGACTCCCAGGGGGGCTGAGAAGAGTGCAGTTTTTGCAGGCATTTGGAGGAGACAAGTGCTGTGCATGCATTCGCCCTTTAGCGTGCTTTCCCTTAGGCTTCTGATGATACCACGCAGGTCCCTGGGCCAGATACAGGGGCTTCCCCCAAAAGCCCCCTCCAGCAGAAGAAAGTTTGCCAGGGCTTTCTGGTCAATTCTCATGAGTTTTCTGCCCAAATCAACATTAATTTGGGCAGAAAGATTGGGCCGGCAGGTGTTGGGTGACGTTTCAGGCCATATGCCAACCCTGTGCTGACATTGCTTTCTACCTAGGTGTGTTTTGCAGCCATGCAAGACTGTGAGCTGGGCCCATATGGCTCTTGGAGTCCCCTTGCAGAGATGAGATCCCCTGGGGCAGTGTTGCATTACTGTGTGAGCCTGAGCTTCAGACTCCGGTTCCTTTTGGCAGAAGAGGGTGTCAAAGGTGAGGGTGATCTGAGGTGGTCATGTGGGCTTCTTCTGCTCCAAGTGATTCTCACAGCTCCCAATGGCACGATTTCTGCCTGGGTGGCACACTGAGTCCTGCAATTTGGCTTAGTGGTCCCCAATCTGAAGTGCTTGAGGGCCAGTCCTCTGGGGAGGGTAGCCTGAGAACTCAACCTAGGGTTAGGATTCCAGCCTAGGGGCAGGGCAGGCCCCACCTGCCGGTGTGGAGGCAGGCTCCCAGAGGGACTGAGTAGAGCGCAGGTCTGGGGAAACTTTAGTGTATACCAGTGTCATGCATTTAGAGCACTTTGCCTTAGGTTTCAGGTGACACCAAGCATGAGCCTGGGCTGGTCCCAGGGGGCTTTCCTGAGGGACCCTGCACTGGATACAAGTTCGAGGGGGCTTTCTGGTCAATCTCACCAGCTTTCTGCCCAAATTGACATTGATTTGGACAGAAAGCTCCTGAGAATTGGCCAGTTTTCCGAGGTTATTCGAGCTTCCAGCCACCCTGTGCTGAGAGTGCTTTATTACTAGGTGTGTGTTGCAGCAATGTGAGACTACAGGCCAGGCCCAGGTGGCTCCCCAAGCCCCTGCCCCCTACAAAGGTAGGCTCCCCAGGGATAGAGTTGAGTTAGAGTGTGATCCTGAGCCTCAGGCTCCAGCTCCTTTTGGCAGAAGAGTGTGCCAAAGGTGAAGGTAGCCTGAGGTTAGTGTGCAGGCATCTCTCACTCTGAGTTTTTCCCGTAGCTTCCAAAGGTATGGTTTCCTCCTGGGCGAAGTCCATGTGGAAGTCCTGTGTTTTGGCTTAGGGGCCCCCAGTCTGTACAGCTTGGGGCCTCTGGGGATGGATGTCTGATATCCTGACCCTGTGTTAGGATTCTGGCTGAAGGGCATGGAAGGCTCAAGCTGCGGGTGCTGAGGTGGGCTCCTGTAGGGCTGAGTAGAGCGTGGCTTGGGGCTGCATTCAGAGGAGATCAATGCTGCACAAGCACCCACCCTATAAAGCGCTTCCCCATTGGCTTCGTGCAACACCACCAAACTGGGCAAAGTCGAGTTCCCCGAATGCCCTGCCATGGGAAGCGAGTTTGCTGGGGCTTTGCAGCCAATTCTCATGAGCTTTCTGCCCAAATTGAGATTGATTTGGGCAGAAAGTTCATGAGAATTGGCCAGCATTGGGCAGTGATTCGGGTCTCATGCTGGCCCAGGGCTGACAGCATTTTCTGGCTAGGTGCTTTTGGTAGCCCTGCAATACCACAATCTGGGCCCACCTGATTCTTGGAGACTCCCCGCAGAGGCCAGCTCCCCAGTGGCAGAGTTGAGTTAGGGTGGGGGCCTGAGCCTGAGGCTCTGGACTTTTTGTCATAAGTGGGTGCTGAACGTGAGGGTAGCCTGAGATGGGTGTGGAGGTTCCTCCCACTCTGAGTGTTTCCTCGCAGCTCCCAATGGCACAGTTTCCTTCTGGGTGGCAGGCGGATTCCTGGGGTGTTGCTCAAGGGTCCCCAATTGTGGAAGGCTTTGGTGTAGTCTTTTTGGGATGTAAGCCTTAAAACCCAACCTAGAGTCAGCAATACAGCCTAGGGGGATAGCGAACCTGATCTTCCATCACTGAAATGGGATCCCCAAGTGTCTGAGGTGAGGACGGGATGACACTTGGCATCAGGCTCCAGGTTGGTGACCAGGGGCGGTGGCTGAATTTGGGGGTGACCTCAGGAAAACATGCAGGTTTCTCTCAGTCTGAGATTTCTGTGCAACTCCAAAGAGCATAGATTCCCTGTGGGGGGGGGCAGTCGAACTCCTGGGGTGTGGTTTCGGGTTCCACAATCTGGAGGGATACAGGTTTCTCCTGTGCTGAGGATTTTGCTCAGCTCCAAATGGCATGGTTTCCTTCTGGACACAAGCTGAGTCTTGGGATGTGGCTTGGGAGTCCCCAACTTGGAGAGTTTGGGGACGGGCCCCTGGGGAGGGAAGCCTGAAAACCCAACCAAGGATTTGGGTTAGTTAGGGTCTAGGGGCATGTCGATGATCTGCCAGTGCTGAGACTGGAACCTCAGGGGGATGAGTAGAGGGAGGTTTTGGACATGCATGTGCCTGGCTTTTAGAGTGGTCTGTTGCAGGATTCGGGCTGCAACCACTCAGGACCTTGGTCCAGGCCCAGGCGGCTCCCCTGAAGGCCTGCACAGCCAGAAGGGAGCTCACTGGGGTATTTCTGGCCAATTCTCACGAGTTTTCTGCCCAAATCAATTTGGGAAGAAAGCTTGTGAGAATTGGCCAGCATTCTTCAGTGAATCAGGCCACATTCGAGCCCTCTTGAGAGAGTACTTTCTGGCTAGGTGTGTTGCAAATATCTGGGAACTCGGGCTGGAAACACCCAGTTTCATGGGTAGTGAAGTCAGAGGGAGAGTGTTTGGGAATTCTCCTGGATAGAGGCATGCTAGTGGCTTCAAGGGGCTTGGAGTCAGGACCCCTGGGGTGAATTTCATGCCTGACGCTGGTGAGTCAAGTTATCCCACATGTTTTCCATTTAATTCTTAGGAAAGTGCTGGTAGAGAATGTTCTTCCTAAAGCAGAACCCAGCTGCACCGTCACTGGGCATACCAGCTGTTGCAGTCACTCTGGAAAAGAGTAGGGTGGTACCTCCAAAAGCTAAAAACTGAACAATCCTAGGATCCATCAGATGCACTCTGAGGTATTTACCCAAAGGACACAAAAATGCACATTCAATGGAGTACAAGCACTGTCATGTTTATAGCAGCATCATCAACAATAGCGAAACTATGGAGGAAGTCCCAATGTCCATACACTGAAGAATGGAGAAAGATGTGGGAGATGTATCTCTATCTATCTCTATCTCTATCTCTATCTCTATCTCTATCTCTATCTCTATCTCTATCTCATCTCTATCTCTATATCTCTCTACAGAATGGAATAGGACCTAGCTTCAAAAAGAATGAAATCTTGCCATCTGCAAGGATGTGGATGGATCAAAAATGGATTCAGCTCAGCAAAATCAGTAGGATAAGACCAATATCCTATGATAGATACCTAAGGAATTTTCAGAAAGAAAAGAGATGAACATGGTGATGGGAGAAAGATAGGCCAATGAGGAAACAGACTCCACCTTAAAGCATAAACCCAGTGTTGCTAGAGGGCAGGGGTGTGGGGGTAAGTGTTAAATGAGTGATGGCTATTAGGGACGATACTTGTGATGAGCTCTGGCTGTTTTATGCAGGTAAGAAATAGTGAAATCCTATCCCTGAATTAAAGGAATTACCACTGCATGGAAATGAAATGGAACTGAAGTCGATAAAGAAAAGAAGACCATATTCTGCTCCATGAAGAGTGAGGTAAAAATGAGTGATTTTAGCTCTCCTATTCTGTAGATGATCATTTTCAAACACTCCGTGGTAGGGTACACTAATTTCTTCTTGCATAAGGAGTCATCAGAAAGCTGCCAGGAGAGATCAGATCTCAGAACATGTACATGTTTCATTCATATGTTACTTACAGTTTGCCCAGGTACAAAGGTAAGTGAAGAGAAATAGGACAGAAGAGGAAATGAGGTGTTATGCATTCAGGAGGTAGCCTTTTCCCTTTCTCATGGAAGTCTTAGGCCAGTGTAATTTTGGAAGAAGGAGGGGTATCCCAGAGCTTTGTGGCAGAAGGGAGTTCCAGGGATGCCTAGAGCTGACAGGGGTCCCTGAGGTGAGCTGGGCTAAGGGCATGTCAGACCCAATCTGTCAGTAATGAGGTGGGTTCCTTGGGGTACTGAGTTGAGGGCAGGGTCAGGCAGTGTGTCAGGCTCCAGGTTTGTAGCTGGGGGCTGCAGGTGTGGGTGTCCTCACAGGGGCATGCAGGTTTCTCTGGCTGTGAAGGGTTATGCACAGCTCCAAATGGCAAAGGTTCCATCTGGATGGCAAGTGGACACCTGGGGTGTGGCTCCAGGGTCCTGAATCTGGGTGGCGTGGGGGACAGACCCCTGGGGATGGAAGCCTGAGAGTTGGAAGACAAAAGCCTGAACCCAAGCTTGGGTTTGGGATAGGGCCTAGGACATGGCAGGCCCCACCTGCCAGTGCTGAGGTGGGCTCCAGCAGGGACTGAGTAGAGGGCATGTTTCGCCAGCTTTCTGAGGTGACCAGTGATGTACATGCACCTGACCTTTAGAACACCTTTCTGTAGGCTCTGGGCAACACCATGTAGGACCTCGGACTGCACTAAGGCAGCTGCTCTGAAGGCTCCCACCGCTGGAAGCGAGTTCGACAGGGCTTTCTGGCCAATTCTCATGAGCTTTCTGCCCCAATTGACATCAATATGGGAATTGGCCAGCATTGGGTGGTTATTTGGGCCATGAGCCAACCCAGGGCTGAGAGTGCTATCTTGCTAGGTGCATGTTGCTGCCATGCAAGACCACAAACCTGGCCCATGCAGCTCTTGGAAGCTCCCCACAGAGGCACGCTCCCTGGGGACACAGTTGAGTTACGGTGTGAGCCTGAGCCTCAGGCTCCGGCTTTTTTTGGCTGAAGAGGGTGCCAAAGGTGAGGGTAATCTGAGGTGGGTGTGCAGGTTTCTCACCCTCTGAGAGTTTCCCAAAGTTTCCAAGGTCAAGGTTTCCTCCAGGATGGCAGGCAGAGTCCTGCAGTATGTCTAGAAGATCCCCATTTGTACAATTTGAGGGATAGGCTTCTGAGATCGGAAGACTGCAAACCAAACCCAGCATTAGGGGTCAGGTCAAGGGGCAAGGCAGGCCTCACCTGCTGGTGCTGAGGCTGGCTCCAGAGGGTGCTGAGTAGAGTGCGGTTTTGGCCGTCATTCAGAGGTGACCTGTGCCACATGTGCACCTGCCCATTAGAGGTCATTTCAGTAGGCTTTGGGTGACACTACGAGAGACCCTGGCCTGGCCCCATGGGGCTCCCACAAAGAACCCCCCTGCATGAAAGCCACGTGTCGATAGTGTTTTCTTGCTAGGTACATGTTGAAGACATGCGAGACCCCTAGCTGAGCCCACACATCTCCTGGAAGCCCCCTGCAGAGATGATATTCCTGGGGGCAGAGTTAAGTTAGGGTGTGAGTCTGAGCCTCAGGCTCCAGCTTCATTTGGCAGAAGGGGCCATCGGATTTGAGGGTGGCGTGAGTTGGGCATGCAGGTTTCTCCCATTCTGAGTGTTTCCTGCAGCTTCCAACAGCACAGTTTCCTCCTGGGTGGCAGGCAGAGTCCTGTGGTATGGCTCAGGGGTCCCCAGTCTGCAGTGATTGAGGGCCAGGCCTCTGTGGATGGAAGCCTGAGAACCCAACCTAGGGTTAGGTTTCGGGTCTAGGGTCATGGAAGGCCCCACCTGTCAGCATCTCGGGAGCTGAGTAGAGCACAGTTTTGGGTGGCATTCAGAGGAGACCAGTGCTCCACATGTATCCATCCTTTACAGTGCATGTTGTGGCCATGCAAGACTGCAAGCTGGACCCACACGCCTCCTGGAGACCCCCACAGAGGCGAGCTTCCCTGGGGCACACTTGAATTAGGGTGTGAGCCTGAGCCTCAGGGTCTAGCTTCTATTGTCAAAGGGGATGCCAAAAGGGAGGTGGCCTGAGGTGGTCTTCCAGATTTCTCCTACTCAGAGTTTTTCCTACAGCTTCTACCCGCATGCTTTCCTCTGGAGTAGCAGGCAGAGTTCTACAGTATGGCTAGTGGGTCTCTAATTTGAAGGGCTTTAGGGTCAGACCTCTGGGATCAGAAGGCTGGAATACAACTCAGTTTCAGGTCAGGGCCTAGGTGCATGGCAGGCCCATCCTTCCAGTGCTGAGTAGAGGGTAGTTTTGGCTGCCATTTGGCAGTGATTCGGGTCATGCCAGCCCTGTGATGGGTGCATGTTCTCACTAGGTGCATGTTGCAGCTGTCTGAGAATCCAAGCTGGGCCCAGGCAGCTCCGGAAGCCCCCGACACAGAGGAGAGATCCCCAGGGGAAGTGTTGAGTTGGGGTGTGAGCCTGAGTCTCAGGCTCCGGCTTTTTTTTTTTTTTTTTTTTTTTTGAGGAAGGGGGCGCTGAAGGTGAGGGTGGGCTAAGGTGAGCATGCATGTTTCTCATGCTCTGAGTGTTTCCTGCAGCTACCAAAGGTACGGTTTCCTCCTGGACAGCAGGGCAGATATGTGTTATGGCTCAGGGCTCCCCAATCTGGAGGCCATGAGGGTCAGGCCTCTGGTGTACGAAGCCTGAGAACCCAACCCAGAGACTTAGGGCTCAGGCTTAGGGGCATGGCAGGCCCCACCTTCAGGTGATGTGGCAGGCTCCCTGGGGGGCTAAGTAGAGAGTGGGTTTCATCAGCATTTGGAGGAGACCAGGGCTATGTGTGCACAGGTCCTTAAGAGCCCTTTTCTATAGGCTTCGAGCAACAGCACACTGGACCCTGGGACAGGTTCAGATGGCTTACTCGAAGGCCCTGGTCTCCAGAAGCAAGTTCGCTGGGTCTTGCTGGCAAATTCCTACAAGCTTTATGACCAAACCAGCATCAGTTTGGGTACAGAACTCATAAGAACTGACTGGCATTGGGCAGCAATGTGGGCCATGCATAGGCCCCATGTTGAGGGCACTTTCTTGATAGGTGTGTGTTGCAGCCATGCGAGTCCGTGAGAACAATCCACGCTGTTCCTGGAGGCCCTCCACAGAGGTGAGCTCCCCTGGGGCAGAGTTGAGTTAGGGTGTGAGTCTGAGCCTCAGGCTCTGGCTTTTTTTTGGCAGAAGGGAGCACCGAAGGTGAGGGTGGCCTGAGGTGGGCATGCGGGTTTCTCCCACTCTGAGTGTTTCCTGTAGCTCCCAGCAGCATGGTTTCCTCCTGGGTGGCAGGCAGAGTCCTGCACTATGGCTCATAGTTCACCAGTCTGGAGGGCTTGAGGGCCCAGGCTCTGGGAATGAAAGCCTGAGATCCCAACCCTGGGTTAGGGTTCGTGCCTATGGGCATGCCAGGCCCAACTGCTGGTGCTGAGGCAGGCTCCCTGAGGGACTGAATAGAGGGACTCTTTGACCAGCATTCAGTGGCATCTGCAGCCACACATGCACCCGCCTTTTAGAGCACTACTCCATAGGCATCGGGTGACACCTCATGGGATACTGGCCTGGGCCCAGGTGGCTACATCATAGATCCTGTCTCCAGAAGAGACTTCATTGGTGCTTTCTGGCCAATTTTCATGAACTTTCTGCCCAAATTAACATTAATTTAGGAAGAAAATTCATGAGATATTGTCAGATTTGGGCGGCAATTCGGGCTGTGCACTGGTCCCAGGCTGAGAGTGCTTTCTCAATAAGTGCATGCTGGGGCTGTGCAAGACTGGGATGCGGGCCCACAGAGCTCCCCAAGTGCCCCCCCCCAGGCAAGATTCCCTAGGGCAGATTTGAGTTATGGTGTGAGCCTGAAGCTCAGACTCCAGTTTTTGTTTTAGTTTTTGTTTTTGTTTTTGTTTTGCAGAAGGGGACACCAAAGTGAGGGTGACCACAGGTCTGCATGTAGTTTTCTCCCACTCTGAGTGTTTTCCACAGCTCCCAAGAGCCTGGTATCCTCCGGGGTGGCAGGCAGAGTCCTGTGGTATGGCTCAGGGTTCCCCAATCTGGAGGACTTGAAGGCCAGGCCTCTGGGAATGGAAGCCTGAGAACCCAAATCAGGGTTAGATTTCAGGCCTAGGATGCATGGCAGGCCCCATCTTCGGTGCTGAGACAGTTTCCCTAGGCGGTTGAGTAGAAGGCATGTTTCACTGACATTTGGAGGTGACTGGGGCCTTTGCACCCACCCTTTACAGCGCTTACCCAAGGCTTTGGGCAACATCATGTGGAACACTGGCCCAAGCCCAGGTGGCTCCTCCAAAGGCCCCTGCTGCTTGACACAACTTTGCTGGGGCATCTGGCCAATTCTCATGAGCTTCCTGCTCAAATTGACATTGATTTGGGCAGAAAGCTCATGAGATTTGGTTGGCATTGGGTTGTGATTCTGGCCACATGCCGGCCTCTTGCTGAGAGCGCTGTCTCACTTGTTTCGTGTTTCGGCTGTGTGAGACTGAGCCGGGCCCACTCGGCTCCCAGAGACCTCCCACAGAGGTGAACTCCCTGTGGGCAGAGTTGAGTTATGGTGTCAGCCTGAGCTTCAGATTCCACTTGTTTTCACAGAAGGGGATGCTAAATATGTGAGTGGCTTGAGGTGGGCATGAAGGTTTCTCCCAATCTGAGTGTTTCACACTGCTTCCAATGGAATGGTTTCTTCCTGGGTGTCAGGCAGACAACTTTGGTATGGCTCTGGGGTTCCCAGTGTGTTGGGCTTTAGGGCCAGGCTTTTGGGGACAGAAGCCTAAGAACCCAACCCTGGATAAGGGTTGAGGCTAGGGGCGTGGCAGTCCCTACCTGCTGGTGCTGAGGCGGGCTCACTGGGAGGCTGAGTAGAGGGCAGGTTTGGGCAGAATTCACAGGGGGCCTTGGCTGTGCATTCACCCACCCTGTAGAGCTCTTCCCTACAGGCTTTGGGCAACAGCACCCAGGACCCCAGGACGGGACCAGGCGGCTATCCCAAAGGCAACCACAACCAGAAGAGAGTTCACCGGCTTTTCCAGACAATTGTCACAGCTTTCTGCCCAAATCAATGTTGATTTGGGCAGAAATCTCTTAAGAATTGGCTGGTATTAGGAGGAGATTAGACTGCACACACGCCCGGTGCTGAGAGGCTTTCTTGATAGGTGTGTGTTGCGGCTGTGCAAGATCATGAGCTGGTCCCACTCAACTCCCAGAGGACCCCTCCGAGACCAGCTCCCCAGTTGCAGGGTTGAGTTAGGATGTGAGCCTGAACCTCAGCACTGGCTATTTTTAGCAAAAGTGGGCACCCAAGTTGAGGGTAGATTTTGGTGGGCATGCAGGTTTCTCCTGCTTTGAGAGTTTCCCACAGCTCCTATAGTGAGTGTCTTCCTTGGTGGCAGGTGCAGATCTATGGTATGACTCAGTGGTCCCCAATCGGGAGGGCTTGAGGACCAGAATTCTGGGGACAGAAACCTAAGAACCCAACCCAGGGTTAGGGTTCAGGCCTACAGGTATAGTAGGCCCCACTAGCCGGTGTTGAGATGGACTCCTTGGGTGGGTGAGTAAAAGGAAAATTTGGTGGCATTCAGAGGCAACTTGGGCCATGTGGGCACTTGCCCTTTAGAGCATTTTCTTATAGGCTTTGAGTGACAGACACAGGACCCCGGGCCAGGCCAAGGCGACTCCTGTGAAGGCCCCCACCACTGGAAGCAACATGGCTGGGCCATTCCAGCCAATGCTCATGAGCAGAAGCCCAAATCAACATTGATATGGGCCATCCTTGGGTGGTGATTAGGGTCATACACTCAGCCCATGCTGAGAACACTTTCTTGTTAAGTGCATATTGCAGCTGTGCCAGACTGCAAGCCTTTCCCATATGTCTCCAGGAGGCCTGGCACAGAGGTGAGATTCCTGGGGGCAGATTTCAGTTAGGGTGCAAGCCTGAGCCTCAGGCTCCAGGATTTTTTGGCAGAAGGGGGCGCTGAAGGTAAGGATGGCCTGAAGTGGGCATGCAGGTAACTCCACCTTTGAGTGTTTCCTGCAGCTACCAACAGCACAATTTCCTCCTGGGCAGCAGTCAGAGATCCGTCATATAGCTCAGGAGTCCCCAATCTGGAGGGCTTCTGGGCCAGGACTCTGGGAACGGAAATCTAAAAACCCAGTGATGGACAGGATTAGGGACTAGGGCATGGCAGACCTGATCTGCAGATGCTGAGGTGAGCTCCCTGGGCTCTGACATTAGGGTGAGTGTCAGGTGGTCACTGAGGCTGGAGTTTTTGTCCATGACAGCCACCAAATGTGGGCTTGGCCTCATGGGACCGTGGAGTTTTTTCCCACTCTGGGGGTTTTGTGCAGCTCCACATAGCAAGGTTTTCTTCTTAGGGACAGTAGGAGTCCTTGTTATGGCTCAGAAGTCCCCCTTATGGAGGGATCAGAGACCACCCTCTGGGTATGATGCCTGAAAACACAACCTTAGTTTAGGATTAAGGCCTAGGGCCATGTGAGTCTCCAGTGCTGACTGTGGTGCCAGGTACTCAGGGGGCTGAGTTGAAAATGGGGCACAGGCTGAGGGTCACAATGTGGGTTTGTGTCTGGGTGGCCACCAAATGTGAGGGTTTCCTCAGGACCCACTGATATTTCTGCTACTCTGAGCATTTTACACAGGTCCAAATAGAAAAATTTCCTACTGGGAGGCAAGAGGAGTTCTGTTTTGTGGCTACATGGGTCCCCAGTATGGAGGGATTAGAGACCAGGTCTCTGAGTTTGGATGACTGAAAACCCAAGCAAGGGTTAGGATTAGGGACTAGGAACATGGCAGGCCTGATATGCTGTCTCTGCAGTGAGCTACTCAAGATGATGATTTAATGAGCAGGTCTAAGGATGTGTCAGATGGTCAGGGCGACCTACAAAACTAGGGTAGCATTGGGGACCATGCACATATCTCCTAATCTGGGGATTTTGTGCAGCTCCATAGTGCACAGTTTCCTTCTGGAGGTCAGGCAGAGTCCTATGGTGTGGCTTTGGAATCCCCAATCTAGAGGGCTTGTGGGCCAGGACTATTGGGAAAGAAGTCTGAAAACCCAAGCTGGGATTAGAGTTAGGGTTAGGGCCTAGGCCCTGGCAGGCCCGATCTGCAGATGCTTAGATGAGCTCCATGGGATCTGAAGTTAGGACGAGTGTCAGGTCGTCACTAAGAATGGAGTTTGTGTCCATGAGAATTGCTGAATGTGGGGTTAGCTTCATGGAGCCGTGAAAGTTTCTCCCACTCTGCTGGTTTTTCATCATCTCCAAATAGCAATATTTCCTTCTGGAGTCCTGGTTAATGACTCAGGGTTCCCCCATAGGGAGGGATTCTCCACTAGGCCTTGGAGTACGGATGCCTGAAAACCCAATATAGGGTTAGGATTAGGGCCTAGCATCATGGTGGGCATGATACGCTGGCTCCGGTGTGAGCTACCCAAGGGGATGATTTGGAGGGTGGGGCTCAGGCTGTGTCAAACTGCTCATTAGTGTCAGTGGTGGCCTATGAAAGTTGGGGGGGTCAGGTGTCATGCAGGTTTCTCCTAATCTGGGGGGTTTGTTCAGCTCCATATGGTAAGTTTTCTTTCTGGAGGGCAGGTAGGGTCCTGTGGTTTGGCTCTGGAGTCCCCAGTTTGCAGGGCTTGTGTGTCAGGACTCTGAAGACAGAAGTCTGAAAATCTAAGCTAGGGTGAGGGTTAGGGCTGAGCACAGGCCAGATCTTCATATGCTGAGGCAAGCTCTCTGGAATCTGAAGGTAGGGCAAGTGTCAGGCAATCACTCAGGCTGGAGTTTGTGTCCATGAGGGTCTCCAAATATGGTGGTGGCCTTATGGGTCATGCATGTTTCTCCCACTCTGTAGGTCTGTAGGTTTTGAGCAGCTCCAAATAGCAGGAATACCTTTTTTTTTTTTTGGAAAGAAGGAGTCATAATTTCTAAGTCAAGGGTCCCCATATGGAGATATTCAAGAATAGATCACTGGATATGGATGTCTGAAAACCCAACTTAGCGTTAGGGTTAGGGCCCAGGGACATGGCAGGCCCAAACTGCTGCCTCTGGGAGGAGTTACCTAGGGGCCAGAGTTCAAAACCAGTCTCAAACTGAGGGTGACAATTCAGGTTTTTGTCCAGGATGGTCTCCGAAAGTGGGGGTGGCCTCAGGGCCCATATACATTTCTACTACTCTGAGGACTTTTTATTTTTTTTTAATTTTTAATTATTTTTTAGTGTACAAATTTTATTTGCTCCAGCTCTTCGAATAATACCGGTGGAATTTTGATCATAATGGCAATAAAAGCATAGATTTATCTAGGCAATATAGACATTTTAACAATGTTTATTCTTCTGATCCAAGAGCATGGAATGGTCTTCCATCCTTTTGTGTCTTCTTCAATTTCTTTCATGAGTGTTCTGTAGTTCCTTGAGTACAGATCCTTTACCTCTTTGGTTAGGTTTATTCCCAGGTGTCTTATGGTTCTTGGTGCTGTAGTAAATGGAATCAATTCTGTAACTTTCTTTTCTGTGTTTTCATTGTTGTTGTATAAGAAAGCAACTGATTTTTGTACATTGACTTTGTATCCTGCCACATTACTGAACTGCTGTATGAGTTCTAGTAGTTTGGGGTGGAGTCTTTTGGGTTTTACATATAAAGTATCATGTCATCTGTGAAGAAAGAGAGTTTGACTTCTTCATTGCCAATTTGGGTACCTTTTATTTATTTTTGTTTTCTGATTGCTGTTGCTAGAACTTCTAATACTATGTTGAACAAGAGTGGAGAGAGTAGGCAGTCTTGCCCTGTATGAAATTCTCCCTTTTGGTGGGTTCTTTGCCTGGTTTGTGGATCAGGGTAATGCTGCTTCATAAAAAAAGTGTCTGGAAGTTTTCCGTCTGCTTCAACTTTTTGAAACAGCTGCAGGAGAATAGATGTTATTTCTTCTATGAAAGTGTGATAGAATTCCCTACGGTATCCATCAGGTCCTGGGCTCTTGTTTTTTGGGAGGTTTTTGATCTCTGCTTCAATATCATACTAGGTATTGGTCTATTCAGGTTGTCAATTTCTTCCTGGTTCAATTTTTGAAGTTTATAGTTTTCCAGAAATACATCCATTTCATCTAGGTTGCTTAACTTACTGGCATATAACTGTTGATGATAACTTCTGATGATTGTTTCTATTTCCTTAGTGTTAGTTGTGATCTCTCCCTTTCCATTCATAATTTTATGAATTTAGGCCTTCTCTCTTTTCTTTTGAAATAGTTTGGTTAATGGTTTATTGATCTTATTGATTTCTTTCAAAAAACCAGCTTCTAGTTTCATTGATGAACTCTACTGTATCTCTAGTTTCTATATCATTCATCTCTGTTCAAGTCTGGATTATTTCCCTTCTTGTGTGTGGAGTTGGCTTAATTTGTTGTTGATTCTCCAGTTCTTTAAGGTGTAGAGGCAGCTGGTGTATTCTGGATTTTTCAATTTTTTGAGGGAGGCTTGGATGGCTATGTATTTCCCCCTTAGGGCTGCCTTTGTTGTATCACATAGATTTTGTACTGAAGTGCCTTCATTCTCATTGGTTTCCATGAATTGTTTAAGTTCTTCTTTGATTTCCAGGTTGATCCAATCATTCTTAAGCAAGGTGGTCTTTAGCTTCCAGGTGTTTGAGTTCCTTCCAAACTTTTCCTTGCTGTTGGGCTCCAGTTTCAAAGCATTGTGATCTGAGAATATGCAGGGAATAATCTCAGTCTTTTGGTATCAGTTGAGCCCTGATTTGTGACACATTATGTGGGAAAGATGAATATTCTGTTGTTTTAGGGTAGAATGTTTTGTATATATATCTATGAGGTCCATCTGGTCCAATATGTTATTCAATGCTCTTGTGTATTTATTGACTTTCTGCTTGGGTGATCTGTCTCTTATTGTGAGTGGTGTGTTAAGACCTCCTACTATAATATCAAATAAAGAGTCGATTATATCACTCTTTATCTTGATTTACAGTTTATGTATGTAATCGCCTGCTCCCATGTTGGGGGCATAAATATTTACAATTGTTAGATCTTCTTGGTGGATAGTCCCTTAAAAAATTATGTAGTATCCTTCTGTATCTTTGACTACAGTCTTTAGCTTAAAATCTAATTTATCTGATATGAGAATTGCTACCCCAGCCTTCTTTTGAGGTCCATTGGCATGAAAGATTATTCCCCATCCCTTCACCTTCAGTCTGGGTGTATCCTTAAGTTTGAAATGCGTCTCTTGTAGACAACACATGGATGGGTGCTGTCATTTTATCCAATCTGCAACTCTGTGTCATTTTATGAGTGAACTTAGGCAATTCACATTGAGAGTGATTATTGAGAGATACGTTTTTATTGACATTGTATTACTTGCAAAGTCTTTGTTTCTGTAGATTGTCTCCATATATTTCTGTTCATGATATTCTTAGGATTTTTCCTCTTTTACAGAACCCCTCTTAATATTTTCTGCACTGCTGGCTTGGTGGTCCCATACTCTTTTAAACCTTGCTGATCTTGGAAGCTGTTTATCTCTCCATCCATTTTGTATGTCAGTTTTGCTGGATAAAATATTCTTGGCTGCATGTTCTTCTCATTTAGTACCCTGAATATGTCTTGCCAGCCCTTTCTGGCTTGCCAGGTTTCTGTAGACAGGTCTGATGTTATTCTGATGGGCCTTCCTCTGTACATAAGGAATTTCTTTGCCCTAGCTGTTTGCAAGAGCTCCTGTCTACATTTATGGTTCATCATTTTTACTATCAGGTGCCTCAAGGTCTTTCTAGAGTCTATGATCTAGGGGCAGACCTTTCTGCCTCTAGTACACAAACGCTGTTTCCATTCACGAGATTGGGAACATTTTCATAGAGAATTTGTTCAACTATATCTTCTAGTCTTCTTTCTTTCTCCTCCCTCTCAGGGATTCCAATATTTCTGACGTTGGAACCTTTCATGTGTCATTTATTTTCCTAATTTTGTTTTCTTGGTTTCTAAGCTGTTTGTTCCAGGCTTCCTCCTGATCATTTTTCTCGATCTGTTTGTCCTCCAGATCACTAATTCTATCTTCTGCCTCAGTTACCCTAGCTTTTAGAAAATTAAAATTAGATTGGAACTCATTGAGAACATCGTTAACATCATCCCTGCTGGCTTTCACTTCAGCCATAATCAATTCAATTTTGTCATCCATGGCTTTCTCCAACCTAACTATTGCCTGGATAATTGTTAGCCTGAATTCCTTTTCCGACATACTGTCTATGTCCATATCTAATAGCTCTGATGCAGAAGGCCCAGTCTCTGAATTTTTCTTCTATTGAGCATTCCTTCTCCTAGTCATTTTGGCGACAGATGGCTGAAAGGATGTGTAGCTGAATGTATCGACTGTGGTACAGGCAAGGTGTACCCTGGAACACCTCTGAGCAATCAAGAGTCCCCACCCAAAAGGAAAAAAAAAAAAAACATAAAAAGAGAGAGACACACACACAGGAGAAAAAAGAAAGATAAAATAAAAGAGAAGGCCCAGTTCAAATGGGCCCCAAGATAAGATATATGATGTAAAAACAACAACAAAAACAAATAGACAAATGAAAAGACGAACAAAATTAGATGACAAGAGACAAAATATGTAAACAAATAAAAACATAAGGAGAACCTCGTCAAAAAGAACCCCAAGTATAAGATTTATGTGCGACCAGGACAAAAACAAATACACTGAAACACTGGCAGAAGAAAAAGATCAGAGAGTGGTTATAAATTCTCTCAGTGTGGGCGAGGAAGGTTATTTTGATTCTTCCTGGATGTATCCTGACTTTTGTTAAATGACTCAACTTTCCTAAGATAAAGGGGGATTAACAACTGGTTTACCTATAGGGACAGCATTGATTGAGGAATGGTGCTTACCTTGAACCTTAGCTCTATATGAATATTTAAAAAGAGAATAAACTAAACTAAAATTAAGTTAAATTTAAAAAATTAAAAATGAGAAAAGCAAAAGAAAAACACAGGTATATGTTCCAGAAAGTTCAGGTTAAAAGGTTATTATGGGATTTGATGTACTGTACATCTCGCCATGATGGTAAATAGGTTAAAATTTATATATTAAAAATGAACCAGAATAGTGGGAACAAATTAAAAATAAAAGTTATAGCTATGAAGTAGTAGTGGTTGTCCTCTTGCCTTTTTTTTGGGGGGGGGGCTTTCTTGGGGAGGAGCCTGCCAAATGGGTTTTCACAAAGTCTTCCTAGAATTAAGCCCTCCTGCCCCCATCAAGGGGGTGGGCTCTGAGGAAACTGGTTTTGCAGGCTTTTGTTCTCTGGAGGTTTTTTTGCTTATTTGTTCATTTGTTTCCTCTCCCCTTGGTGGTATTTTATGGTTTTGGGAGGTTTAAAGGAAAGCAAACTGCACCCAGACCTCCCTCTCAGAGAGAAGACTCAGTCTCTTCCCCTCTGGGTGTTCCGGAGCACATAAATTTTCTCTCTGCCACTGGCAGAGTACTTTCCCAGTCATGGTCTCTGGGGTCACAGGTTCTCCCATTTGTATCCAAAACCAGGATAGCCAAGGCTATCTGGGAAGCTCTAGGCTACTAGAGGGATCCCAAGCAGTGATAGCTCACAGAGATTTTCCAGCTTGCCAGGGCTGCGAGTATTCAGACTCTCTGGGTCCTAGAGAGCATTGGCTGGTGCCTGCATGCAGCTCTCTCAGGGTAGGGTGTAGAGCATGACTCAGACTCTGATTGTGTGGCATGCTCATGCTCATGGAGGTTGCAAAAGGCTGTGGTTCTGCTGGCTAGCTAAGCCCTCATCCTCACAGGAGCAGCCACGCAGAAGCTCTCAGGCATTCCTGTGACTCAGGAACCAAGACCTGGCTTCTTCACTGCATTCTCTCTGGCTCAGAACAAGTGGTGGCTGTCCTGGGTCAGGGGACTTAAGCCCCTGTCCCTAACCTCCTGATTTCCACAATTTCCCCCCACAATTCTTTGCTCTTTTTGAGTGCTTTCAACCAGAATCCAAGTTAATGCTGGTCCCCAATCGCAGGGCACTCTCATATTGGGGTATTATTTTCCAATGGGTCACTTATGGTGGCTCCCTCCCCCTTCTGTTTATCTTCCCATATCAGTCTGATGTTCCCACACTGCTTTACCTGCCCACTGGCGCCTTTGCCCTCACAGAGATCCAGAAGTATATAATTCTAATCTCATTTCTGATTTCATGGGTGATTAGAGTTCCTTGGTAGGTAATCAGCTCACTTTAGTGTAAAGGTTGAAACAGAGCCTCCTCCTACCCCCCCCCCCAATCTTGTCTCATCCACTCTGAGGGCTTTACACAGCTCCAAATGGCAATATTTCCTTCTGGGGGGCATGAAGAGTTTTGTTTTGTGGCTCAGGGATCCCCCATACAGAGGGATTCAAGACCAGGCCTCTGAGGACAGATGCCTGAAAACCCAAGCTAAGGTTACAATTAGAGCCTAGGAGCATGGTAGATCTGATCTGCTGGCTCTGGGGTGAGCTATGAAGGGGGCTCTGTTGACAACAGTGCACAGGCTGAGGTTTACCTCAGGTGCAAATATGCAGATGTGTGTCCAGGGCAGCCTCCAAAGTGAGTATGCCTCTGGAGCCATGCAAGAGTCTGAGGGTTTTACACAGCTCCAAATAGCAAGGCATCCTTCTGGGGGCCAGAAGGAGATCTGTTTGTGTCTCAAGGGTCCCCCATATGGAGGAATTTGAAACCAGGCCTCTGGGTATGGATTCTTGAAAACCCAATCAAGAGTTAGGATTATGGGGGCACCTGGGTGGCTCAGTGGATTAATGCCTCTGCCTTCAGCTCAGTCGTGATCTCAGGGTCCTGGGATAGAGCCCTGCATCGGGCTCTCTGCTCCGCGAGGAGCCTGCTTCCTCCTCTCTCTCTGCCTGCCTCTCTGCCTACTTGTGATCTCTGTCTGTCAAAAAAAAAAAAAAAAAAAGAGTTAGGATTATGGCCTGGGGACATTGCTGGCCTGATCTACTGATACTGAGGTGAGCTACCTGGGGGGCTGAGTTGGAAATGGTGGTCAGGCTGAGGGTCACAATGTGGGTTTGTGTCCTGGGCGGCCTCCAAATGTGGGGGTGGCCTCAGTGAAATTTAGGTTTCTCCTACTCTGAGGGTTTTACACAGCTCCAATTAGCACGTTTTCCTTCTGGGGGACAGGGATAGGTTTTTTTTTTTTTTTTTTTTTTTCTTTGTCAGATAGAGAGCGCAGGAGCGAGCACAGGCAGGCAGAGAGGCAGGCAGATGCAGAGGGAGAAGCAGGCTCACTGCTGAGCAAGGAGCCCAATGTGGGACTCCATCCCAGGACGCTGGGATCATGACCTGAGCCGAAGGCAGCTGCTTAACCAACTGAGCCACCCAGGCGTCCCAGGAATAGGTTTGTTTTGTGGCCCAGAGGTCTCTCATATGGAGGGATTCGAGAGAAGAGCTCTGGGTATGGATGCCTGAAAACCCAACCTAAATTTATAATTAGGACCTAGGAGCATTGCACCTCCAATCTGCTGGCTCTGGGGCCAGATACTTCAGTGGCTGATCAGAGGACGTGACTCAGGTTGTGTCAGACTGCACATTAGTGTCCAAGGTGACATACAAAAGTGGGGTGGCATCGGGGGCGTGCAAGTTTCTCCTAATCTAAGATTTTGTGCAGTTCCATAAAGAACAGTTTCTTTCTGGAAGGCAGGGAGAGTCCTGTGGAATGGCTCCAGAGTCCTCAGTCTGGAGGGCTGTGGGTAAGGACTCTGGTGACAGAAGTCTGAAAACCCAAGCTAGGGTTAGATTAGAACCTAGAACATGGCAGGCCTGATATGAAGATGCTGAGATGAACTCCCTGGGATCTGAAGTTAGGGCGAGTGTCAGGTATTTATGCAGACTAGAATTTGTGTCCACTAGGGCCACCAAATATGGGGGTGGCCTCCTGGGGCTATAGAAGTTTCTCCCGCCCTTGGGGTTTTTGCACAGCTCCAAATAGCAAGGTTTCTTTTGGTGAGAATGGTGGAGTCCTGTTGTATGGCTCAGGGGTTCCCCATATGGAGGAATTTGAGAGGAGGGCTCTGAGAATGGATTCCTGGAAACCTAGTCTAAGATTTGGAATAGGGCCTAGTGGCATGGCAGGCCTGATCTCCTGGATCTGAGGTGAGCTACCCAGGAGCTGAATTGAACATGGGGCTCAGGCTAAGGCTCATAATGGGGTTTTGTGTCCAGTGTGACCTCCAAAAGTGGGGGTGGACTCAGTTGCCATGCAGGTATCTCCTATTCTGATGATTTTACAGAACAACAAATAACAAGAATTTTTTTAGTGAGGCAGGACAAATTCTGTTTTCTAGACCAGGGATTGCCCATATAGAGGGATTTGAGATCAGACCTCTGGGGACAGATGGCTGAAAACCCAAACTAGAGTTAGAGTTATGGCTCAGGGGCATGGCAGGCCTGATATCCAGTATCTGGGGTGAGCTTCCCAGGGAGCTGAGTTGAAAATGGGGCTTAGGCTAAGGGTCACAGTGGGAGTTTGTGTTCATTGTGGCCTCCAAACATGTGGGTAGACTCAGGGACCATGCAGGTTTTTTCCTACTCTGAGGGTTTTACACGGCTTCAAAAAGCAAGGTTTCCTTCTGGCAGAGAGGAGTTCTGTTTTGTGGCCCCAATGAAGAGATTGAAGACCATGTGTCTGTGGAGAAATGGCTGAACCCCAAGCTAGGGTTAGGATTAGGGCCTAGGGGCATGGCAGGTCTGATATGCTGGCTCTGGGGCCAGCTACGTGTGTGGGGGTCATGGTTCAGGCTGAGAGACAGAAAATGTATTATTTTCCAGTTGTGGGTTCCATAAATCAGGTGGGCTCTGGGTTCTGTGCTGGTTTCTCCTAATCTGAGGGGTTTTGTGTGGCTCCGTAGTGCACGGTTTCCTTCTGGAGGGCAGGTAGAGGGCTGTGGTGTGCATCTGGATATCGCTATCTGGAGGGCTTGTGTGCCTGGATTCTGGGGATGGATGTCTGAAAACCTAATATAAAGTTAGAGTTAAGGCTTAGCTCATGGCTGGTCCAATCTGCATACACTGAGGTGAACTTCCTGCAATGTGAAGTCAGGGTGAGTGTCAGGCATTCACTTAGGCTAAAGATTGTGTCATGAGGGCTGATGAATATGGAGGTGGACTTATTGGACCATGGAGGTTACTTAGGCATTGAGGATATTGCGCAAATCCAATGAGCAAGATTTTAACCTGTGAGACATAAGGAGTGTAGTTTTATGTCTCAGAGGCCTCCAATATGGAAGGATTCGAGAGCAGGTCTCTGGGTATGGATGCCTGAAAACCCTACCTAGGGTGAGGATTAGGGCCAAGGGCCATGGCAGTCCTGAAATGCTGGCTCTATGCCTTGATACCCTGCAGGCTGAGTTGAAAATGAGCTGAGGCTGAGGTTCACAATGAGGGATTATGTCCAGAGTGGTCTCGAAAAATGGAGTTGCCCATGGGCCATGCAGATGGCTCCTACTCTGAGGATTTTACACAGCTCCAGATAGCACAAATTCCTTTTGGGGGCAAGAAGAGTTCTTTTTTGTGGCTCAGGGATCTCCCATATGGCAGGGTTTGAGACCACAACTCTCAGGACAGAAGCCTGAAAACCCAAACTAGGGTTAGAATTAGGGCCTAGGGGCATGGCAGGTCTGATCTTCTGGCTCTGGGGCCAGCTATCTCATTGGCTGATTGAAGTTCAAGACTCAGGTTTTGCCAGACTGCACATTAGTTTACAGGGTGGCATACGAACGTGGGGTGGCATTGAGGGCTGTGCAGGTTTCTCCTAATGTGGGTTTTGTGCAGCTCAATAGAGCATGCTTTCCTTCTGGAGAAAGGGAGAGTCCTGTGGTGTGGCTCTAGAGTCCCCAATCTGGAGGGCTTATGGGCCAAGCCTATGGGGATGGAAGTCTAGAAACCCGAACTAGGGTTATGGTTAGGGCCCAGTGCATGGTAGGCACAATGTGTAGATGCTGAGATGAATTCCCCAGTTTTTTAAGTTAGTTTTATTTATTTATTTATTTATTTATTTATTTATTTATTTATTTATTTATTTATGTCCATGAGAGCTGCCGGTTATGGAAGTGGCCTCATGGTTCCATGGAATTTACTCCTGTGCTGAGGATTTTGCTCAGCTCTAATTAGCAAGGTTTTATTACGTAAAAAAGAAGTCCTGTTTTATGGCTCAGTGGTCCCCCATGTGGAGGGATTCAAGAGCAGGGTTCTGGATATGGATGCCTGAAAACTCAACCTAGGTTTAGGATTAGGGCCTAGGTGCATGGCAGGCCTGATCACCTGGCTCTGGGGCAAGATACCCAGTGGGCTGAGTTGAAAACATGGCTCAGACTGAGGGTCACATGCCAGTCTATTGCCTGGGTTGCCTCTGAAAGTGGAGGTGATCTCAGGGAAAATGCAGGTTTCTCCTACTCTGAAGATTTTACATACTTCCAAATAGCTAGTCTTCCTTCTGGGGGTCAGCATGAGTTCTGAAATGTGGCTCAGTGGTCCCCCATATGGAGGGATTTGGGACCAGGTCTCTGGGGACTGATGCCTGATAACAAAAGCTATGGTTAGATTTAGGGTCTAGAAACATGGCAGGGCCAATCTACTGGATCTGGGGCCAGTTACCTGGGTGGCTGACGTGAGGTTGGGGCTCAGGCTAAGTGACAGAAAGTGTATTTGTGTCCAGAGCAGGCCTCTGTAAATGGGGTGTCCTCAGACTCTGTGGAGATTTATCATAATCTGGGGTTTGAGCAGCTCTATAGGGCATGGTTTCCTTTTAGAGGTCAGGCAGAGTCCCCATTCTTGAGGGTTTATTGGTAGGACTCTGGGGATGGAAACATGAAACCCTAAGCTAGGGTTAGGGTTAGAGCATAGGGCATGGCTGGCCTGATCTGCTGAGTCTGGGGTGACGTACCCAGTGGCTGATTTGAAAACAGGGCACAGCCTGAGAGTCAAAGTGCAGGTTTGTGTCCTGGGTGGTACAGGTACAGGTGGCACAGGTGGCCCCAGGTACATACAGTTTCTCCTACTCTGAGGGTGTTACACAGCTCAATATAGCAAGCTTTTGTTTTGGGGACAAGAGGAGTGTTGTTATGTGGTTCAGGGGTCCAGAGGTCCCCCATATGGAGGGATTTGAGAACAGCACCCTGGGGACAAATGCCTGAAAACACAAGCTAGGTTTAGTATTAGGGACCAGAGGCTTGGCAGGTCTAATCTGCTGGTTCTGAGCTACCTGGGTTCCTGACTGAAGTTTGGGGCTCAGGCTGTGACAGAATGTGAATTAGTGTCCAATGGTGGCCTCTGTAAATGGGGGTGGCCTTAGGGGCCATGCAGGTTTCTCCTAATATGGGGGTTTTGTGCACTTCCGTAGGGCACAGTTTCCTTTTGGAGGGCAGGCAGAGTCCTGTGTTGTGACTCTGAAGAACCCAATCTGGAGGGCTTGTGGGCTAGGATTCTGGGGACTGAAGCATGAAAACCAAAGATAGGATTAGGGTTAGGGCCTAGGGAACAGCAGGCCCGATCTGCTCTGCTCGCTCTATTGCAATGTATCCGTGGGGCTGAGTTGGAAATGGGGCTCAGGTTGAGGGTCACAGTGTGTGTGTGTGTGTGTGTGTGTGTGTGTGTGTGTGTGTGTGTGTTTTCTGGCCTCTGAAAGTGCAGGTGGCTCAGGGACCATTCAGTTTCTCCTACTCTGATGGTTTTGCACAACTCCAAATAGCAAGATTTCCTTTTGGGGGACAAGAGGAGTTCTGTTTTTAGTGGATTAAGTGTCACCCATATGGAGGGATTTGAGAACTGGCCCCTGGGGAACAATGCCTGAAAATCCAAGCTAAGCTTAGGATTAGGGCCTAAGGGCATGGCAGGTCATATATTTTGGGACTGGGGCCAGCTATCTTGGGGATGACTGGAGTTTGGCTCTCAGGGTGAGTGACAGAATGTATCTACGTGTCCAGCGCTGGTTCTATAAATGGGGATAGCCTCGTGGGCTGGGAATGTTTTTCCTAATCTGGAGGTTTTGTGCAGTTCCAAACAGCATGGAGGGCAAGTAGAGTCCTATGGTGTGGTTCCAGAGTCCCCAATCTGGAGGGCTTGTGTGACAGGACTCTGGGGATGGAAGTCTGAAAACCCAAGTTAGGGTTAGGGATAGGACCTAGGGCATGGCAGGCCAGATCCGCAGACACTGAGGTGAGCTCCCAGGTATATAGGTCAGGGAGAGTTTCAGGCAGTCTCTCAGGTGGGAGTTTGTGTCCATGAGGGTCGCTGAATGTGGGGATCGTCTCATGGGGCCATGGAGGTTATTCCCACTCTGAGGGTTTTGCACAGTTCCAAATAGCAAGGTTTCATTCTGGGGGACAGGTGGAGTTCTGTTTTATGGCTCAGAAGTTCCACACATGGAGGGATTCAACACCAGGCCTTTTGGAATGGGTTCACGAATAAAACCTAGGGTGAGGATTAGTATCTATGTGCATTATAGGCCCAATGCTCACTCTGGTGTGAGCTACCCAGGGGGCTGATTTGAAAATGGACTCAGGCTGAGGGTCACAGTGCAGGTTTGTGTCCAAGGTGGCCTCTGAAAGTGGGGTTGTCCTCAGGGGCCATGCAGGTGTCTCCTACTCTGAGGATTTTATACAGCTTCCCTTTCTGGGAGAGTAGAAGTCCTGTTTGATGGCTCACAGGTCTACCATGTGGAGGGATTTGAGACCAGGCCTCTGCATATGGATGCCTGAAAACCCTCCGTAGGGTTAGATTAGGGCCTAGGAGCATGGTAGACCTCTATCTTTTGGCTCTAGGGAGAGCTACTCATGGGGCTGAGTTGAACACAGGGCTCAGCTTGAGGTTCACAGTGCTGGGTGGGTCCAAGGTGGCGTCCAAAAGTGGACCTTAAAGGCCATCCAGTTTCTCCTAACCTGAGGGTTTTATAGTTTCAAATAACAACTTTTCATTCTGGGAGTCATGACGAGTTCTGTATTGTGGCTCTGTGGTCCCCCATAAGGAGTGATTCAGGACCAGGCCTCTGGGGACAAAAGCCTGAAAAACAAAAAAGATAGAGTTAGGATTAGGGCTAGGGGAATCACAGGCCTGATCTGCTGGCTCTGGGGAGACCTACCCAGGGAGCATATTTGAAATAGGGCACAAGGCTGAAATTCACCATGTGAGTTTTTGTTCTGGGCTGTGTCCAAAAGTGGGAGTGGTCACAGGGGCCATGCAGGTTTCTCCTAGTCTGAGGGTGTTACACAGCTCCAAATAGCTAGGTTTACTTCTTGCAGGGAGGAGGATTTCTGTTTCCTGGATCAGCAGTCCCCCATATGGATGCCTTCAAGAACAGGCCTCTGGGGATAGATGCCTGAAAACCCAAGCTATGGTTAGGATTAGGGTCTAGGGCATGGCAGGCCAGATCTGCTGGCTCTGGGGAGAACTACCCAGGGGTCATAGTTGAAAACATGGCTCAGGCTGAGGGTCACAGAGCGGGTTTGTGTCCTGGGTAGCCTCCGAACATGGGGGTGGCCTCAGGGTCCATGGAGGTTTCTCCCATTCTATAGTTTTTATGTAGCTCCAAATAGCAAGGTTTCATTATCAGGGATAGGAAGAGTCCTGTTTTATACCTCATGGGTTGAACATATAGAGGGATCAAGACCAGGCTTCTAGGTATGGATGCCTGATATCCCAACCTAGTGTTAGGATTAGGGCCTAGCGTCATAGCTGGCATGATTGCTGACTCTGGGTCAATCTACTCAGATGAAAACAAACCTAGAATGAGGATCTCAATGTGTGTTTGTGTCCAGTTTGCCCCTCGAAAGTGTGAGTGGTCTCTGGGTTCATGCAGGTTTCTCCTACTCTAAGGGTTATATACAGATCCAAATAAAAAGGTTTCATTTTGGGGGGCAGGAGGATTCCTGTTTTATGGCTCAGTGGTCCCCTATATAGAGGTATTTGAGACCAGGCCTCTGGGAATGGATGCTTGAAAACCCAACCAAGGTTTAGAATTAGGGTCTAGCAGCAGGTTAGGCCTGATCTGCTGGCTCTGGGGCAAGTTACCCAGGATGGAGTTGAAAATGGGGCTCATGCTGAGGGTCAGAGTGCATGTTTGTGTCAGGGGGGCCTCTGAATGTCTGAAACCCCAAACTAGGGTTAGTGTTAAGGCCTAGGGCATGGCAGGCCCAATCTGCCATAGCTGAGTCAAGCTCCTGGGATCTGACATTAGAGCAAATGTCAGACATTCACTCAGACTAGAATTTGTGTCCACTAGGGCCACCCAGTGCGGGAGTGGCCTGGGTCCTGGGTCCATGGAGGTTTCTCTCACTCTGGGGATTTCGTGCAGCTCCAAATAGCAAGGTTTCATTCTTGGGCACAGATTTAGTCCTATTGCAGGCTCATGGGTCCCCCATATAAAGGGATTTCAGAGCAAGGCTCTGGGTATGGATGCCTGAAAACCCAACCTAGGATTAGGATTAGGGCCTAGGGGCAGGACAGGATCGGTCTGCTAGCTCTGGGGCCAGCTTCATGGGTAGCTGATTAGAGGTTGGTACTCAGGCTGAAGGACAGAATGTGTACTAGTGTCCAGGGTCGGCTTCCATAAATGGTGTTTGCCTTGGGGTTCCATGACACTTTCTCCTAATCTGGAGGTTCTGTTTAGCTCCGTAGGGCATGGTTACCCTCTGAAGGGCAAGTAGGGTCCTATGGTGTTCTTCCAGAATTCCCTGTCTGGAAGGCTTATGGGCCAGGACTCTGGGGCAGAAGTCTCAAAAGCCAACCTAGGGTTATGGTGAGGGCCTAGGGCATAGCAGGTCCGATCTGTATATGCTGAGGCAAGCTCCCCAGGATCTGAAGTTAGGGCAGGTGATAGACAGTCACTGAGGCTGGAGTTTGTGTCCACTAGGGTCCCAAATGTGACTGGCCTTCTGGGGCCATAGACATTTCTCTCACTCTGGGCGTTTTCTGCAGCTCCAAATAGCAAGGTTTCATTTTGGGGAGCAGTTGGAGTCCTGCTGCATGGCTCAGGGGTCCCCCATACAGAGAGATTCGAGAGAAGAGTTCTGCGTATGGATGCCTGAAAACACAACCTAGGGTTTGGATTAGGGTTAATGGGCATGGCAGGGCCAAACTGATGGCTCTGGGTCTATCCAGGGGGTGAGTTGAAAACTGGGCTCAAGCTGAGGTTCACAGTGCAGGTTTGTGTTCAGGGAGTCCTCCAGAAGTTGGAGAGGTCTCAGACTGTGCAGGTGTCTCCTACTCTGAGGATTTTACATAGCTCCAAATAGCAAGACTTCATTTTGGCCAAGAGGAGTTCTGCTTTGTGGCTCAGGGATCTCCCATATGGAGGGATTCAAGACAAGGCCTCTGGGGACAGATGCCTGAAAACCCAATCTAGAGTTAGAATTCGTGCCTAGGGACATGGCAGGTCCGACCTTCTGTCTCTGGGAGCAGCTACCTCAGTGGCTGATTGGAGGTCGTACTCAGGTTCTGTCAGTCTATGCATTAGTGTCCAGGGTGGCATATGAAATTGGAATGGCATCAGGGTCATGCAATTTTCTCCTAATCTGGGGGTTTTGTGCAGCTCCATAGGGCACACTTACCTTTTGGAGGGCAGGTAGAGTACTGTGGTATGTCTCCAGAGGGCTTGTGGGCCAGGGCTCTGAGGGCTTTTGGGCCAGGGCTCTGAGTATGGATGCCTGAAAACCAAATGTAGGTTTAGAATTAGGTCCCAGTGGCGTGACAGGCCTAATCTCCTGGCTCTGGGGCAAGCTACCCAGGGGCTAAGTTGAAAATGGGATTCAGGTTAAGGGTCACAATGGGGGAGTATGTCCAGGGAGTCTCCAAAGTTGTGGGTGAACTCAAGGTCCATGCAGGTTTTTGCCTAATCTTAGGGTTTTACACAACTCCAAAAAAACAAAGTTTCCTTATTGGAAGGGGGCAGGAGGAATTCTATTCTGTGGCTCACGGGTCCTCCACGTGGTGGGATTCAAGACCAGGTCTTTGGAGAGAGAAAACCCAAGCTAGGTTTAGGATTAGGGCCTATGGGAATAGAAGGTCCTATCTACTGGATCTGGGGCCAGCTAAGTGGGTGGCTGGAGGTTGGGGCTCAATCTGAGGGACAGAATGTGTATAAGTGTCAAGGCCATGTTCCATAAATGATGGTGGCCTCGAGGTCCATGCACATTTCTCCTAAACTAGGGGTTTTGTACAGTTCCATAGGGCATGGTTTTCTGCTGGAGGGCAGGTAGAGTCCTATGATGTGGCTCTGGAGTTCCCTATCTGGAGGGCTTCAAGCCAGGGCTCTGGGGACATAAGTCTGAAAACCCAAGCTAGGATTAGAGTTAGGGCCTATGGCATGGCCGGCCCAAGCTGCATACACTGCGGCCAGCTCCCTGTGATGTGAAGTTGATATAAACATTTATGTAGGTTAGGGTTTGGGATTATGGAGATGCATTTTTCCTCCAAGATCCTGCTCCTGTGTCCCAATGTTTCCTGGCCCCTGCACAGTTCAAGGTCATTGGCTACCTTGATCTTCACGGCGGAGACACGGGTGGCTCATCTTCATCACCAGGCCTTGTATGGCTGGGGCCCTGCAGGCCAAAAAGATGATGGCCAAGCTCCAATAACTCCATAGTGTCCAGCATGGGGGGGGAGAACATATTTAAAATCATCCTAGGGGGACGGCTGGGTGGCTCAATTGGTTAATCAGCTGCCTTCGGCTCAGGTCATGATCCCAGCATCCTGGGATCAAGTCCCACATCGGGCTCCTTGTTCGGCAGGGAGCCTGCTTCTCCCTCTGCCTCTGCCTGCCTCTCTGTCTGCCTGTGCTCACTCTCTCTCTCTCTCTCTAACTAATAAATAAAATCTTTAAAAAAATAAAATAAAATCATCCTAGGCAGCAGAAACAAATTGATTTCAGTCAGGCTCTGTTGGGTCCTGCTGCCTGAATGCCTCCGTGGTTCTCTAGGGAGGAAGAGTTTCCAGGCCCTTAGGTAGTTACCCCCCCCCCCCCCCCCCCGCAATCTTCAGGGCTCACGCAGGCTAGGAAGTCAAGGAATCTTAAGCCCTACAGTCAGGAACACTGTGCCATGTTCATTCTTTTCCACACCAAGGGCTACTCAGTGCCAAGATGGAGCATGAACAGCACTCATCTTTCAGCTACTTAAATTCACTTAGGGCACTGCAGGTCCATGGAGCCACTGTTGGCTCCTGGTCTTGTCTCCAAGAAAACAAAAAATCCAGAAAAATATGTGCTTCCTTGTGTTTCTTACAGCATTATTGACAAGGGTCAAGATATGGATGCAGTCCTAAGTCCCTGTATATAAATGAATAAAGATGTAGTATGTATAAATATGTAATATTATTCAGCCATGAAAATGAACATAACCTTAACATATCCAACAGCTGGGATGGAACTAAGAGTATTATGCTAATGGAAATAAGTATGAGACAGATTAACCTAGTATGATTTCACTTACAGGTGCAATCTAAAAAAAATAATAATAAACAAAACAAAACAGAAATAGACTACTAGAAGATGACACAGGTGAAGGGGATTAATTGATATAAACTTCCAGTAATAAAATAAATAGGTCATAGTGATCTCATAGACACAAAGGGAATACAGTCAATATAATTGCAGTCACTTTTTATGATGACAGACGCTAGCTAGACTTACCTTAAGGATCATTTCACTTGTATAAAAGTATTGAATAATTTTGATGTACACTTTAAACTAGTAAGATACTGCATATCAATGAGACTTCAATTAAAAACTTAACTAAATTGAAAAAAAAAACAATAAAACTGCTACCTCACAAACATTCTGGGCTGGGCTCCCTCTACCAAGCATAGTGTGTGGTTGCTTAGGGCCAGGTCCCACCTGCCCAACATCTGCTGAAGGAGTATGTATTGCTCATGCAAGGTGCTCAGTGCGGGGTTCACAGGGATCTGGAACAGGGCAAGGGTTTGGAGACACTGGTTACAGGAGATAGCTCTCATAGTACAAGGTGTTTGTAAAATCACATGCCGTATATGCACAAAGGTGCATAGGCTCACCTTAGGTACAGCTGGAGAATATTGCATGAGCAAGGGTAAGGAAGGGCAACTTCTGGCAATTTCTCCAATCAGACAATTGGGCTCTGACAAGGGAGACACCTGGTCCTCAATCAGGCAGCTGGTCCAGATGGACTGTCCATGGACTGTGCATGCAGGGCTTGCAGTTCAGGGTATCCCATGATCTGGAACAAAGTGAGTGTCTGAAAGTGCCAGTTATTGGATCCATGTCTAGAGAGATAAGGAGTATGTCTAATTTCAAGGCATAGTCTACAGAAATGAGCATAATCTTCCAAAGCACACCTGGATGATACTGGAATATATTCCCAAGGTGGTACTATTTGGTAGGAAGGGCATTCTTCATTCCGGGTTCCCTGGTTCTAGAAGAGCCCTTGACCTCTGATGAGGTACCAAGTCCAAATAAAGATTTGCTGCTACTGCCTCAGTGTGATTCTCAAGAGGGATCTGGGGAAACTGCTACCAAAATCTGGGCCCACCTGCTCTGTACTGCCCTGCAAACAGGTGAGCTTCAAGTGTAGCTGGCAGCCTCTCAGGCTGAAGTCACATATTTCCTATTTTCAGTGGTCTTCATCCATTTGTGTTCACCACAAATCCCTCTCTATTGAGTTACTAGGGACCCATGCTAGGGGCAATCTACCTGCTGTGCCCCCAGCTCATATTTCAGCCTCCAGTGGAGACTCCATGGTACAAAAACCTGGGGTTTGTTCACCATGCTGCCAGAGCGGTCCTGTAACCAAATAAGCACCAAGAAATGCTGTGTGAAGGATGGATTCTACCACGAGGTGTGGGATGGGTGGAATCAGTAGCTCTACTGGGGTACAAATCTTGTAGGGTCAAAAACTCCACCACCCAACCTGTGGGAGGAGTCTCCCACATCACTGGAAGCAGCCTCTATTAGAGGTCAAGCCACTGTCATTCATATCGCCTCTCAGCCTTGAGAGGCCCTTTGATATCTAATCCCCAAACATCCTAGGGGGCCAGTTATTATTTGGGAAATAAAGGTTGAAAAAATATTCATTTTCCTTACTACCTAGAGCCAACTGACAAGTTCTTCAAATAGGCAGGGTGTCATTCCTATTATAGGGACTCAACTGCCTTGATGTTAATACATGACTTAGGGTGAAAGGCAATCCTAGCCCCAAACCAGCCCCACCCTGGGATCATGTAGATTGTCTTTAAGATGTAAATATCCTTTTGGAAGCTTCCTCTATCTCTAAACCACCCAAGATAAGTGTTGGTAACCACCCCAGAAGCATAGGGCCCACTTACACATCTGAAGGTTCTTATGAAGAAGGTTTTTATTTTATTTTATGTATTTATTTGACAGAAAGAGAGATCACTAGTAGGCAGAGAGACAGACAACCAGAGGGAAGCAGGCTCCCCGCTGAGCAGAGACTCTGATGTGGGCTTGATCCCAGGATCCTGGGAACATGACCTGAGCCAAAGGCAGAGGCTTAACCCACTGAGCCACCCAGGTGCCCCATGACTAAGGTTTTATTAGATGGTAATAAATTACATTTCCCCAACAATAGATAGAACTCTCAAAGTCCTGGAAACCTTCCTTTCAAAATTCCTTAGAGACTTAGCCTATCCCTAATCCCCTCCCAACTTGAAAGTACATATTGGGCCACTCCTCGTGACCCCAGTGAAGCATTTTGTGCCTATGGTGCTGTCCCTATGCTTTCATAAAGCCATCTTTTTGCACGAAAGAGGTCTCAAGACAGCAAAGGAAACAGTCAATAGAACAAAGAGGGAACCCACGTAATGGGGGAACATATTCACAAGTGACACTGCAGACAAAGGGATGAAATCCAAGATCTATATAGAACACCTCTTACTCAAAGCTCAAAAAACAATCACGTCAAAAAATGGGCTGACAACCTGAACAGACAGTTCTCCAAAGAAGACATACAAATGGCTCACAAACACATGAAAAAATGTTCATCATCATTAGCCATCAGAGAGATTCAAATCAAAACCATATTGAGATACCACTTTATACCAGTTAGAATGGCCAAAATTAACAAGACAGTAAACAACAAATGTTAGAGATGATGTGCAGAAAGGGGAACCCTTTTACACTGTTGTGGGAATGCAGGGTGGTGCAGGCATTTTGGAAAACAGTGTGGATATTTCTTAAGAAATTAAAAACAGGGGCACCTGGGTAGCTCAGTGGGTCAAGCCTATGCCTTCAACTCAGGTCATGGTCTCAGGGTCCTGAGATCAAGCCCCACATTGGGCTCCCTGCTCAGTGGGGATCTTCTTTCTCCCCCTCTCTCTGCTCGCCTCTCTGCCTACTTGTGATCTCTCTCTGTCAAATAAATAAATACGTTAAATCTTAAAGAAAAGAAATTAAAAACAGAGCTTCCCTATGACCCTGCATTTGCACTACTGTGTATTTACCCCAAAGATACAGATGCAATGAAAAGAAGGGCCATATGTACCATCTCTACCCCCAATGTTCATGGCAGTAATGTACACAACAACCAAACTGTGGAAAGAACCAAGAAGCCCTTCAACAGATGTATGGATAAAAAATATATGGTCCATATATACAATGGAATATTATGCTGCCACCAATAAGGATGAATACCTAATTTTTGTTTCAACATGGACAGGACTGGAGGAGATTACACTGAGTGAAATGAGTCATGCAGAGAAAGTCAATTATCATATGGTTTCACTTACTCGTGGAGCATAAGGAATAACATGGATAATAAGGATGACATTATGAGAAGGAAATGAAAAATGAATTTGGGGAAATGCATAGGGAAAGGAACCATGAGAGACTTTGAACTCTGAGAAACAAACTGAGGGTTTTGCAAGGGAGGGGGTGAGGGGTTAGGTGGGCCTGGTGGTAGGCATTAAGGTAGGCCCATATTGCATGGAACACTGGATGTAGTGCATAAACACTGAAAAAATAAAATAAAGTTAAAAAAATAAAAACCGCCTTGGTCCTCGGATTCAAAGCCTAACATTCTGTCCTACATCTCTTCTACCTCCCAGAACTTTTCCATCCTCCCACCTTGAGAGTGCACTTTCAATTTAATTGTCTTGTGCTTGCTATATCCCTGCTGAGTGTCTTCATTCCACATGGGTCAGATACCCACATGCATCTTCTGCTGGGTAATCCATGAACTGAGAGCTCCATTCACACAATGTAGACTCATAAGTAACAGCTTCAAATCAGGTCTGAGTGCCACCAACTGACACATGCTGGGGCGCTGGGCTCTACCATCCCCTACACTATGCAGGCATTTCTGACAGGCATTAACTCCCCAGGCATGGAGGCCCCAGTGCTCAAGGTCTGCTAGAGGACCATGTGCTGGGCATATAAAACTGCACAGAGCAGTGTTGGGAGGGATATGGAACAGGCAAGGGTCTCTGAGTCCTGATCACAGGATTCAACTCTTACAGGACCAAGCTTGTGCCTAACTGGAAGCTCTACTTAGCACAAATGTGCATAGTCCCCCTGAAGTCAGAGGCGGAAGAAAAGGTCCTGCCAGCATCAGCCCAGCACACTGGCTAGGTTACGCTCACTAAGAGACTTTCTTAATGGTAAGTCCAGGGCACTATCAGGCAGACAGTCCAAATAGGGCCTGGTAGTCCCCAATTTAAAGCTGCCACCTCAGGAAGATTTGGGGTTATTTGCCCTGTATCCTATGGATGCTATGCAGCTTTGGAGGGCTATACTGAGCCTAACATAACTCAAGAGCCAAAGTCCAGCTGAAAGAGGACACAGTATACCTTTGTGGGTTACACAGGTCAGGGGAACCTGGAATCTGAACCAAGGCATCTGTAGGGAGAGGCTGGGTTCCAGTAATGTTACTGGGGTACCAGGACAAGGCCTTATTCCAAGTGCTAACCTGAACAAATGTGCATTTTCATCCCCCTAAAGACACCCCTAGAGGAATCTGGACTGCCTGGTCAGGAAAGGCAGTTCAGGATGGCTTGAGATTCCCTCCAGGAACAGATAGCCAAGAGCTTTGATGATGGTAAGTCTGGGACCCCATCAGGCAGTCTAAGAGGGGAGATTCAGAGCCAGTTTAAAGCTATCATTTCAGAAGGATTTTGGTGGAGTGAATCTTGTCCATCCTGGGAACTCTGCATGTTTGGGGAATCCGACTAAGCCCAATGGGCTTGGGCAGCCTAACACTGCTAATTGACCACAGGTCGACACTCTGGGAACACACTACTTGTCTCTCCTGGTTTAGCATCTGACATCCTCTCCTACCTTTACCTGCTGGTCCAACTAACCATCATTTAGCATGTCTCTATACTTGCTGTCTGCATCATATTATTCAGGTTTTGGATTTCCTTTTTTTTTTTTTTTCTCTCTCTTTTTCTGTCTTTTCTTTTCATTGCTTTCCATTCCCTTTTCTTCCTTCCTTCCTTCCTTCCTTCCTTCCTTCCTTCTTTCTTTCCTTCTTTCCTCTTTCTTCTCTTTTTCTTTTTGTTCTTTCCTTCATTTATCTCTCTCTCTATATCTCTTTCTCTCTCACTCCCTTCTCTCACTTCTCTCCTCTCCCCCTTACATATCCTCCCTTCCCTATGGCCTTCCTTTCTTCCTTCCTTTTTTTTTTTTTTTTTTTTTTTGCTTAGGCTAACTGGGGCACATTGCTTTGCCTAAATCATTTATCCTATTGTGCAGCCTTCAGATAAGCTGTTGGCCCTAAGGATAATTTTTTCTAAGTATGGCACAGTTACACCTCAGGCTGAGGGAGAAATGTATGCTTTGAAATGAGTTAAATAAGTTATTTTCATTGACATGTGATTGAATCAGTGGTGAAAGTAGGATGATATGTTGATAGAACTTTTGTTGAGAAAACATCTATTCCTATTTTGTCTGATTGATTTTAAAATAGCATTGATGAGGGGAACCTAGCTAGTTCAGTTGGTTAATCATGGGACTCTTGATCTCAACTCAGGCCTTGATCTCAGGGTCATGAGTTGGACTTATCCAGCCCCAGGTTGGACTTCATGCTGGGTGCGAAAAAGTCTTCCTGGCAGCCTTTCCTCTCTCATGTGGGTTAGTTCACTAGGGAGCCTAATTTGACTCCAAACTTACACATCAGTTTCACTACTCTCTGCTTTTCCATAATAAAAGCCCCCCATATGATCTTGGCTTTACTCTTAGGCCAAAGCCCTAAGGTGGGCTAACTGCTCCCTCAGACACCATAAACAGGGTAAACAAAAGAGAAAGGAAGGTTACCTGGGAAATCCAAAAGGCAGCATCATTCTCCAAAAGGAAGATGTACCACCCATCACGTGGCCCATACTCCAGGGAATCAAGATGAGTTTGAGGGGATGGGAGACCAAAGCAAGACTGCCCTTTCCCATGTGGAATCCCAGGTCTTAGAATGCAGAGTTTTCTCCCTGTTCCTTTATGTTGCTTTGTGTACATATCAGTAACTTTGGCAATGGAGATGTCCACTGGTTGTGCTTACCAGACCTCACTCATCTGGGAGACTTCTGAGCGAAATGACCCGCCAGTGCTCCATGCTAATGAATATTTCATCTGCACAGTGAACTCTGCTGCAGAAGCTGTGCAATGAATTGGGAAATGGGTGTCCAGGGGTAGCAGAGATGCAAGGCAGATATCTAGAAGGTTGTAGGCTCATTCCCTAAAAAGCTCCAGTCTCTCCCTCAGGCTAACAGCTCAATGGCTCACACTGGTTTAGGACTCATAGCTGGGGAGGACACTATAACTCCTCACTATACTAATCACTGTTTCTAGATATTTATTTTTCTCATAGACTGACCAAAAATTTCAGTCTGGACAGACCAGATCAACTAGCACACATCCTTATGCAACAGCACAAACCCTTAAAGTTCCTATCCTCTGGTTACCATTCTGTCTCCATGGCTTATGTGGGAGTGCATACACCTTGACTCTGCTGGTTGAACCATCCTCAACCAGCATGGTGAACCATGCTTCACCTCCCATCTTCTCCTGCAGCAAAGGATAGCTCCCACAGAGTTCCTCAAGGACACACTACCTCCTGTACCAATACATTTTCAAGTGTGTTGATGATGGTAGTGGACTGATTGCTGTTCCTCTCAGCAAGCATGATTAGGGGTTACTGAAGAGCATGCACATCACAGACCCATTTCAGCATTCTTGATTCTTATGTTTCCTGACTTCTTCCTGCCTCCTCAACAGGATAATTTCAGCATTTTTCCCTTATTAACACAATATAATGTAAGAGTATCAACACCACGTGCCAGTTGTGAGAGTAGTCCTTTAAATTCTAATTCTTCACTGACCATATTCCTATCAATGAATTCATTTCAACCCATATCTTTATTTTGTCCCTTTGCTCTACCACTCTTACAACTTATTCCAGCCCTGTCACTCAGGCTTTTACCAACACAAATGGGCCAGGCCAGGCTCCATAGGCTGTCCGTGTATGGTCTTTCCTTCATGGAAGGCCTTGGAAATTCTTAATTGGCTAATTCTAAGTTTTTTTTTTTTTTTTTTTGTTAGAGGAAGAATGGAAAGAGAGAGAGAGAGAGAGAGAGAGAGAGAGAAAGAGAGAGAGAGAGAGAGAGATTGAGACTAGGAGAGATTGAGACTAGAAGCTGGGACATGTGGGAAGGGCAGAGGGGGCAAGAATCCCAAGTAGCCTCCAGGGTCAGCATGGATCCCAATGCAGAGCTCAATCTCACAAGCCTAAGTTCTTGACATGAGCTAAAATCAAGAGTCAGACCCTCAAACAGATGAGCCACTCAGTCACCCATAACTTTTGTCTTTGGCTCAACTTCTATTAAGAGCTCCTATCAATACAGGGTAAGAAAGTCAACAAATTCTTTCATTCTATCAGAAAACTTCTCCCTGAAGAAAGAGTGATTCTATGGGGAATAATAGATGTTGCGCATCAAGCTAATCATGCACTAAAAAACAAGAGGGACATCATTTTTGGGTGACTGATATGTGTACATTACCTTAATTGCAGTGATTCTCTTATTTGTATGTACATATATCAAGTCATGAAGTTGTACTGTTAGAGCTATGAAGTTTTGATTACATAATTATACTTCAAGAAGCTATAAAATATTAAAAGATCTACATACCTATGAAGGTAAGCCTTTTGTACTTATTGATTTGAAATAATTATTAAATTCACATCTTATCTAAGAAAAATATGACCACATCATAATGAGGAATTCTGGTAGGGCATAAGACTTGAATTTAATAGAATTAATTCACTAAGGTACTTGAAATACAGGAATCCAGAAGTTAATAGATTGAAGTCCTATTTAGTTTCCAATTTCCCTCTTGATATGCCCTTTTATTCTTAAGGTCTTTATTTATTTACTTGAGAGAAAGCATGAGGGAGAACACACAGAGGCAGGGGTGATATGGGCAGAGGTAGAGGCAGGAAGAGATTCCAGGTGAGTAGAGAGCCTGATCCAGGGACCTACCCCAGGACTCTGGGATTATGACCTGAACTGAAGGCAGCTGCCCAAATGACTTAGCCAACCAGGTGCCCAGATATTCTTGTTGTTGTTATTGTTATTTTCTATTTTCTTACCTATTTTATTCACTTCTTGCCCCTCACCATGGCAAATCCTATGTTTTCAGTATCTATATCTATAAGTTGGAGTTATTGTGATTTTTGATTTCTTATATTTTGTTTTCTGGTTTTATTGTTTGATTTAAGTAATACTTATGTGTTAACTCATGTGGTATTTATCTTTCTCTTTCTGATTTATTTCACTTAGCAAGACCCCTTGGATATTATGAATAAAGTGGCAATAAAGACAGGTATCTTTGTTAGCTAGCAATTTCAGTTTCTTTGCTTTTAATACCTAGGAGGGGAATTCTTGGATGATATGGTCTTTCTACTTTGTAATTATTTTTACTGAAGCAATCCATACACCCAACATGAGTCTTGAAAGCACAACGCTGAGATCAAGAGTCACACACTCTCCTGGTGAAGGAGCCAGGTGACACTATGTTGAAACTATTAAGAAAATTTTATATCTTCCAAAGTGGCTGCACCCATTTACAATCCCACCAACACAGCATTGGGTTCCATTTCCTCCAGGTTTTGGGAATATGTTGTTATTTCTGTTTTTTTGAATATCAGCCATTCTGATGGTGTCAGATACCATTCCTTTTGGGTTTGATTTGCATTTCCCTGATGATATGTGTTGGTGAACATCATTTTATGTGTTTGTTGGGCATCTTGGTGTTATCTTTGGCAACATGCTGTCATGTTTGCAAGGGGTAGCTCAACTTTTACCACGTGGGCCACTGCTGTCTGACAAGTCCTCAAGTCTTGAAACCTCATTTTTTTTCTCACCTAGAAAATGGAGAAATTAATGTTTATGCCATAAGAATGGATGGCAATAAAATATTACAATCTGTGTGACTCAGTGAGCATAGTTTGCATGGTCGACATTAAATACCAATTTTAAAGCAGCTTGGAGCAAACAAGAGTGTAGATCAGATGAGCCTGGGTTCAAGCCTCCACATAGCCATTAGTTAGTTACATATCCTCCGGCATCCTCTTATCTTCATAGATCTCAATTTCCTCTCTGAAAAGCGGCATGAGGTATGATCATCTAATTATTCTTTTATTGATACAAACACCACCAGATTCTGTGGTACTGGAGATCAGGCACTGTGCTATAAGGCACAAATGCAAGGACAAGAAAGGAGCACTCCCAGACCTGGGAGCACATACTTACCTAGAACACAAGCAGTAGAATCTCAGTCCTGGCTAATTACTGGAGTGTCCTGAGCAGGTTAAACAACACTGATGCTGGGCTATGACCAAGAGTTCTGAGCAGGAGGCCTCGAGGTATGACTTTAAGTGGAATCAGAGCTTCCCATAGACTCCAATGGGCAGTCCACATTGAAAACTAGTGCTTTTGCCACACTCAGAGAATTCCTTTACACCTGAATTGTTGCAGGACATTTCCCTGAGAGGTTGTTTGAAGTTCTGAGGTCAGAGTGATGGGGTGGTCTTCTATCCTGGGACAGGGTGTCCCAATTCCCACACACTTTCTGCCACCCCAAGGGGAGTCAAAAGTTCCATGGGGGTTCTGGTGGGCAGATTGGCTGCAATCTTACCTGTTTAAAATGACAATAAGAGGGACACCTGGGTGGCTCAGTTGGTTAAGCAGCTGCCTTGGGCTCAGGTCATGATCCCAGCATCCTGGGATCTAGTCCTGCATCGGGCTCCTTGCTCAGCAGGGAGCCTGCTTCTCCCTCTGCCTCTGTCTGCCACTCTGTCTGCCTGTGCTCGCTCCTGCTCTCTCTGACAAATAAATAAATAAAATCTTTAAAAGCAACAGCAACAACAAACAACAACACAAAACGACAATAAAAAAGAACATTCCCCAGAGCTTGGGATCCACTGCCATTCACCAGGCTTCCAGCTATTCTCAGGCAGCCCCTTCTAGATGGGCCTAGTTCACCAAGTAAACCTGGGATATTCTCCATGAAATGCAAAACTCATTTTTACACTACTTGTGGGTAAATGAGAGCTAGTGACAGAAACCTGAAAAATTGCTATCAGCAGCTTTCTCCCTGCGAGGCCATCAGACCTTTCTATCTATGGGAAACAGCCACGGATAAACATTCCATTCCTCTTTCTGCTTTTTGCTGTTTAAGCAAACAGCCATATGAGACATTCCATCCCTCTTTCTGGACTCTCAATCCTGTCTTGGTGACAAGACATTTCCTTTGCTTTTCCTAAAGTTTCCTTATAAAGTGGATGCTTTCAGAACTTTATTTGACATAGAAATTATCATGATTTATGAGATTTGCTTCCACAGATTCCAGGGAAAAAATGGGTGTGGTTGCAGAATAAATAAGATTGGCAATGTTTGATACTTAATCTATGAACCCAAGTTCAATCAGTCATTATCCTGGCTCTTGTGTACGTTGAAAAATGTCTACAATCAAAATATAGTGAAAAACCCTATTGGGGGAAATTTGATTTGAGGCACTGTTCTTAGAATGTTAATGTTGTCAGAAATTTTTGGATTCATTCAATATCATCATGTGAACTGAAGTTTTAAAACTTCTCATTCAAAGACTTATGGTCCACTAGATTATGCATCGTTTTATTTTATTGCACAATCCATTTTGTTTGAAAAGTTTCTATTGATTTAGAGTCATATACTTTTTTTTTAACTTTATTTAAGCTTTATTTAAACATATGATGTAACCCCACCACCCTCACCCAACCCCTCTTCCCCCCACTCCCCTCAGTTTGTTTTATGACATTAAGAGTCTCTTTTGGTTTTTCTCCCTCCCGATCCCATCTTCTTTCAATTTTTACTTTTCCTACCACCTTAACTCCCACCCCCGTTGCATCTCCACTTCCTCATATCAGGGAGATCATGTGGTAGTTGTCTTTCTCCAGTTGACTTATTTCGCTAAGCATAATACGCTCTAGTTCCATCCATGTCGTCGCAAATGGTAAGATTTCATTTCTTTTGATGGCTGCATAGTATTCCATCGTATATATATACCACATCTTCTTTATCCATTCCTAGATGCCCATCAACAGATGAATGGATAGAGTCATATACTTTTATATAAAACTAAACGATGCAGTCAACATAACCAGTAGAACTCTGCAGTTACAGATGTTTTCCTGAAGGTGTGAGGGCTCTTCCTGCACATAGTTTTCCCAGCCAGGTGTGGTGGTCCCGATGTGGTCCTGCAGCTCACAGAAATAGTCCTTGGGCGGCCCACAGCAGCCAGGCTCACCAATTCTCTTTGCTTTATTGCCTTATTAATGGCAGCATCTTTAATAAGCTTTACATTTAAAGGTTTTAAAAATTAAATCAGTATCAAAGATCATTTCCTCCTTAGAGGAAGCATGCAATTTCTAGAAAGCCATTTTTATATGAAAATCACAGAAGGATTTGGCCCAGAGTTGCAATGTCCCTTCTTCTGTAATGATGAAAGGGCCCCAGTCCCTATTTTGGCGATCACTCCCATTTTGGATCCAGAGCTTAACATCAGACAATGTCTTCAGCAGCCATTTGTATCTACACTCCGTGTTCTTCATAAGCTAAGCACACTGTATGCTTCTTCTTATAAAATCTGTACACTACAAATTGTTTGAAGATTCAACTGCCACAGGGGCTTAAACTAAGCCTCTGTTGCCTCTCCTTTTCCATGGGGGATAATACAAACTTTGCCCCCAGAGGTTTGCTGCATTAAATGGGTGATACATATAACAGTAACCACATTGCTTGGTACAGAGAAAAGGCTCAGTTTGTGGAAGGATCCCTACATCCTTACACGATAAAATTCCTCCCTTTATATTCCTGGTCCCCAGTCAAGACTTTTGGGACCCATGCCTGTTGCCTAGGTCCCACACAATGACTCCCTTCCATCACCAGCATACAAGGGTATGCAATATAAAATTCCCATTTCCCTGTGAAAACTTCTTTTCATGTTGATATTTCAAGATTTGTTTTGTTTTGTTTTCAGTGAGGTAAGACTTTCTGCTTTAGCCACCAATGTTTACATTAGGGCTTGAGGACTACTGCTATTCTCGGCACCCTTACCACTACTGAGGAGAGGATCAGCCCAAGTCTCCAGCCCCTAACCACTCCCACCTGGTCTCAGTGAGGGGACAGTCCTGGAGGCTCAGCATGAGTCCTGCTTGTCACAGCAGCTCCATGCCTAATGGGCTTCCACAAAAGAACCCAGAGATCTCACTGTTGTTTCATTAAGACTGAGAAGAGTAGGAAGATCTGTATCTTCTTTCCTTGTGCATCTTATGTCTTATTCCAGCTATTCCAGGACCTGGAGTAAAGATACCTGCAAATACAAAACCTGGTAAGACTCGACTTCTTTGGAGACTGATCTGCATTTCCCTGGGAATTGATCTTCAGTGTACTGATGAGAGAAAGAGACTCTCATACCAGATGTGTCAGTGGGAAATGACCTGGAGACATCCTGTTAGGTAAGGACACACACCATCCACATCTGATTACCGAGAGGGCTTTTTAAAATCCTCCAGAATACACTGTATTGCCCACATTGTTGTTCCTTCTCATTAACGGACATGTACATTTCTTTCATCTCAGTCTATCTAGGTTATGGCAATATAAATTAACTTACATCTACAAGTTACAGAATGATGGTGTAATATTTATTAAATCTTAAATGTGTATGTACTTATATTTATATATGATTTCTTTATATTTTAAGAATATATACCATTTTCCTTTTAATATTTTAAGCTTCTCTGATTTTCTTTAAACATTCTAGGCTTCTGCTTTTTTTTTTTTCTTTTTTTATCAGTTTGGCATTACACATCATCCACGTGGGAGATGGCAGTTAAAAAGCATTTTATTTTTAGTATCTTTTTTGTATATTTATTTCTTAATCATCATCAGTCTCATATTTTCAATGTTTTTAAAGTTTATTCTGAGTGAAATAAGTCAAGCAGAGAGAGTCAATTATCATATGGGTTCACTTATTTGTGGAGCATAAGAAATAACATGGAGGACATGGGAAGAGGGAGAGGAGAAGGGAGTTGAGGGATATTGGAGGGGGAGACTAACAATGAGAGACTAAACTCTGAAAAACAATCTGAGGTTTTTGGAGGGGTGGGTAGTGGGAGGTTGGGTGAGACTGGTGGTGGGTATTATGGAGCGCAAGTATTGCATGGAACACTGGGTTTGTCACATAAACAATGAATTCTGGTACACTGAAAAGAAATTAAAAAAAATAAATTTAAAGATTTTTAAAAAGTTATTGTAGAGACAAACATAAAGGTAAAGAAAAGAAATCAACTATGTCACAGCCCAGAAGCCTGAGCTAAAAACACTCAGCTAGGCCCCTGAGAAATTTGGGGAGGATAATGGAAGCAGGATTCAAGTCTCTAATTCAGGGTTTTCCAAGGTCATAAATTGTTTTGTCCCCCTAATACCTTTGTGGTCATCTCCACCAGCGGCGTCCCGCTTTAGGATCTGAGAACAATCTGGAATAGATTAAGGGTAAAATGAAAAAGCCAGCAGAGTACAGTTTATCATCTTCACATGAAAATATACTATGCAGTGAAAAATATGTTCTACTGAAGTGCTCCTTTGCTGTAAAAACAAGTTTTACTCCTTGATTGGTACAATGTTGCATTTGCTCAGGTCTAGAGGGCCTCTTCCAACCCAAGTTAAAAGCAGACCCTTGCTTGGATTACTGCAGTCTCTTTGCCTCTAGACACCATATCTCGGAGTTAGGGGGGGTGTAGCTCTGGGGGGACAAGGGTTTGGGAGGTTTTCTGTAGTCAACCCTCCTTTGAGTTGTCCCTGTCCTGAAGGCTTCTTTTTAACCACTATCCAGGGAAGTCACAGCCTGACTTTAACCTATGAAAGGAAGGTTGAGATAAAGTCCTATCTGCAGGAATCAGGTTTTCTCCTGGGTCCTTGAGCTCATTCCTAACCCTCCGGTACACCAAGCAATTTGTTTTTAATCCTTAAAATAATAAGTACTGAGGGTTTACCTAAGAAAACACTCTTGGCAGGGAGTTAAATTTTATTGCCTCTTTGGGGAATCTCATGAGGACCTCTGGGGAATAGTCTAACCCAAAGGGCCAGGCAGCCCTCCTGCTTACAATGGTGCCCCAAATGCTCAGCTGCTGAAGGAATGGTGACACCTGCATGCTGGGTGACTTCTGCCTATGCCCTGCCCACTTCACAAGCCATTACTGCCAGCATAATTAGAGGCATAAGTTGGCACCTGTAGGAGCTGGCTGTGAGTTGGGTGGAGAGAACCCAGGTTTGGCCATGCAGAGGGGAAGGAGTGTTTGCCAGGTCCCCAGATTAGGGCAGAGAGCAGACACTTAGGGCGGGTAGTACAGGGGTAGGTGGGGCATGGGACATGGATGCTCCTGGGTCCTGCACCTGCCTGCAGGGCTGCAGCTGCCTCTGTCTGCTCAGTGAACACAGCACACTAATCCATGGAGCCTGCACCTTCCACCACAGCCGCCTTTGCAGGTGTGTCTTTGCAGCCCTGCACTGTCTCCCCCAGCAGATACTGAGCACAAGGTAAGTGAATTTGCCTCCTGCATACACAGCTCATGCTCCCAGGCAATGCACAAAGATCTAGCTGTGCCAGGAGACAAAAATGAGAACCTGGGGTGATTGATCACTTAAGAAAGTCACGTTCATTTTGAATAGAGTATTACTATTTTTATATTAATTAAATTGCAATTAATTTTTATATTTATTGTGTGATGATATATATTATACTTACAATGATTATATAATGGTACTTAAAATTATTATTATGATTTAAAATATTTCCTAAGTTTACTATGCCCAGATGGCTGGCTTTAAATATGCTTACCAAACTGTGTCCTTAAGTGTGCTTTCGGAGAACAGAGTTTGGGAGAACACAAGCTGATAAGCAGAGCTATGCCTGGGAGAGCTTACAGACTAAATCTACATTGATTTCCCTACACCATGCCAACACCCTCTCCTTGGCTGTGAAAGGAGGAGGGCACTGGAGCAGCACAGCACAGGCAAGAATGGCCAAAAGCTGCCCTTTATAGAAAACTAAGCAGTGCTCTCAGAGAAGGAAGTACCTTGTAAGCACAACTCAGGTCTGTCATACATATTAAAAGCCATAAGGATGTGGAGAACACATGGGGTGAACACTCATTTGTGAGACTTCAGAGCAGTTTTTACAAATATGCAAGCTAATTCAAACCTGATAAGTTTATTTGCAACTAATAAATCACAACAAATACATACTTAACTTCAGATATAACCAAAGTCATAGAAAAGCTGCAACCTTCCATTAATCTGTCTTCAACAGCTATGTAGGTATAGTGCCAGTAGACTTTCTCAACTCAGAGTTGCCAAATCCTATTTATAAAGAAATGCAGTATCGACAAAGCTCAAAAAAGTGGAGTGCAATAAAAAGAGGTACGCCTATAGGCTACTTCCTAAATGTAGTCTGCACATAGTAACTTCTTTCCAAAGAGTACAGGATAGAAGGAGGGGTAGGGGGAGTGTAAGCTTAAAGAAGTCTTACAAACAGTGCCTCAGCCAGGTTGTCAAGTTTAACACTGATAGTGATATCATGCTGATAGCATGCATCCTTTGTATGTATGGCAGGATGAAAACAGCAATTCACCCTAGTGGTCTTATTTCCCAAAAGCCATACCCCAGAGATAAAGTCAGATAAATCACAGTAGAGGGGCATTTTACAAAATTCCTGACCAGTACTCCTCAAAACTGTCAAGACCATCAACAAGGAAGTTCTAAGAAACTGACACAACAAGAGATGCCTAAGCAGACAACTAAATGTACATAATGTGATACCTGGAAGACATCCTGGAACGGAAAAAAAAAAAAAGACATGAGAGGAAAACTGAAGAAATTCAAATGAAGTATGGAATTCTGTTAACAAAATATCAATCTTGGTTCATAATTGTGACAAATATGTCATAGTAATGTTAGATGTTAATATCAGGAAAACTGAGTGTGAAGTATAAAGGGTTGTTCTGTTTTCTCTTTGTAGTTTCTCCAGAAACCAACAACTATTCTAAACTTTGAAATGTAATTATAACATTGTTATCCTGACCCGAAAATGTAAATGGGAATGAACCCAGAAGAGCCAAAACAATTTGAAAAAGTAGAACAAAACTGAAGGACTTAACCTCCCTGATTTCAAAATTTTATTTAAAGCTACATTAGTTAAAGCAGTGTGGTATTGACATAAAGACACACACAGAGATCAATGGAAGAGAGCTGAATTTTGGTAAAGTTGGGAATGCATTGTCGGAGAGTCATTTCAGCAGTTAGTGCTAGAAAAGTTAAATATCAGTATATCAATATTCAAAAACAAAGAAAAAAAGCTTTGATACATCACACCATACAAATATACAAAGGAAATTAACTTGAAGTGGATCAAGGATCTAAATTTAAGAGGTAAAGATATACAAGTATTTGAATAACATGTTTGAGGTAATTTTTATTATCTTGGGTTAGGGGCAGAATGAGGTATGGGGAAGTTCTGGACAAAGAGATGTTTTGTGTTTTATAGTTCTTTGTTAATCCGAAATAGGTCATTCCATTAGCCACTGATCATTTTCAGAATATGTCATGAAGGATCCACCATGACTACCAGAAGATTGGAATGGATGCTAATCTTTGATCCTAGCAGAATATCATCCTGGCCACCATCTCAAACAATGGCTCCTATGTCTATTCCAGTGTTCATAATTCTGGATGGAGTATGCATTTCAATACCCTTTCAGCCACTTCTTGAAAAAAGAGCAGGAGCATGAGAAAAAGAAGAGAATAATATTAAGCCAGTCTTCCAATGCTGGCTGAAACCAAAAGAAAGTGTTTGGGAGAAGATGTGAGACTTAGGGGAGATGCAACAGATTCCAAAACACCTCATTAATTCTGCCACAGTATGAATCAAATTCGTACAGCATATCTTAAGTGTTTTTAGACATTTCATTCTTTAATTCATCCACATGCTGATGCTCTGCATAAAGAGGAGAGGCAAAATAAATGTGAGCAAATACAATTAAAGAAAAGTGGCAAGAAATTAGAATTCTCATTCTCTCCCATCCCACATCCACCTTTATCCCTTTGCTGCTATCCTTCAGCTTTTGGATATTCTCCCAACTCCTGGACCTTTATTCAGATTTTTTTTAAAACTATACAGTGAATTTCAAACACTGGTATATTTATTGTAGCCAGACTTCATTTTGGCATTGGTTATTATTGGTTGTACATTCTGACCACATCCTTAAGTGGATTCTTCTGCCCAATGCTGTGTCTAATAACCATGATGTTATACAGTGATTACCCCATTTACCCTCACCTTGGGTTGCCTATCCTCTGGCTGGGGTTTGGTATAGTGTGGATTAACTGACAGGACTGATGACATTTACTTTCTAGGAAATCCCAGTGCTGCAGATTAGAAGGCAAATGCCAATTCTCTCTTCTACTTCTCTTATAACTCTCTTCTCATATTTATTTATCTTCTTCTCAGCATGCAAGTTTAACAGACATTATCAATTTTAGCAACAGAGCAGACTCTTGGAGAGGTTAATGGATTTGGAAGTAGGGTAAATTTAGTATTCTACACTCAGTGAAGACAACATTTTTTTTCTTTTTTATTTACTGAGATTTTAAAATTAATGTTGGTTTTGTATAAGCAAAATGATGTGTTTTTTTAATCTTGTTAATAATTAGGTGTGTGGTAAAGAGTTGAAATGAAGCAAATGGATTTATTTCTTGTAATTTCATTTTTGATAAGTTGAATATTACTGAAAGTAGAAAGAAAGATTGTGAAGTCTGTCCGATATTATTCTACTATACTTTATCTTTTGTTTGCTCTGTAGCTTCACCCTATGCTTGCTACACCATTCTATCAATCTTCAGTATCCAAATAACTAAATAACCAAAGTTTCTGGCATATATAAGTTTTGGATGTTGTATTTCAAGTGAGTTTTTCATGGATAAGTTTAGTTTGAAATGTATTAAATGTGACAGTTCTTCAAAATCAGTATTTTGAACATTCTTTTTAAAAAAAGTGAATAATTACTCTCGTGAGTCACTGGAAAATCTGCTTTTAATAGAGATCCAAAGTCTTTTGGTGCAAAGCTCTCTTTATTTTTCTAGAAAGATAATTACTGAGAAAGTATTAGATGCATGCCTTGGTGGAGAGCCCTTGATATCAGGGACACTACTAATGGGGGCCATTATTTATTATTTTTTTTATTATTATCATGTCATGTGTTATTTCTTTCAGGGGTACAGATACATGATTCATCAGTCTTACACAACACACAGTGTTCACCACAATACATATCCTCCTCAATATCTATCACCCAGCCATCCCTCCCCCGCCTCTTTCCCCCAAACCCTCACTTTGTTTCCAGAGATTAGGAGTCTCTTATGGTTTGTCTTCCTCTCTGTTTTCATATTGTGTCATTTTTTTCTCTCTTCCACTATGATCCCCTGCCTTTGTCCTTAAATTCCCCTTATCAAGGAGATCATATGATAATTGTCTTTCTCTGATGGACTCATTTTGCTTAGTATAATACCCTCTAGTTTCTACCATGCCATTGGAAATGTCAAGACTTTTTTTTTTTTTTTGATGGTTGATTAACATTCCATTGAATACACATGCCACATCATCTTTATTCTTTCATCTGTCTGAGGACATCTGTGCTCTCTCCATAGTCTGGCTATTGTGGACATTGTTGTTATGAATAGAAATGAAAGACATTTGAATAAGCAAAGAAGAAGTCAAATATCTCACTCTTTGCAGATGATAGGATACTTTATGTGAAAAAAAAAACAAAACAAAAACAAAATTCACCATCCTAAAACTGCTAGAACTCATACAGGAATTCAGTAAAGTGTCAGATATAAAAGAATGCACAGTAATCTGTTGCCTTTCCATACAGCAACAATGAGACAGAAGAAAGAGAAATTGAGGTGTGGTTCCCATTTACAGTAACACCCAAGACATTAAAATACCTAGGAATAAACCTAACCAAAGAGGCAAAGATCTGTACTTAGAAAACTATAAAACACTCATGAAAAAATTGAGAAAGACACAAATAAATGGAAACACATTCCATGCTTATGTATTAGAGGAACACATATTGTGAACATTTCTATGCTACCTAGAGCAATCTACACAATCAAAGCAGTCCCTATGAAAATAGCATCAACCGTTTTCAAAGAACTGGGAAAAATAATCCTAAAATTTGTATGGAAGCAGAAAAGACTCAAAATAGCCAAAAGAATGTTGGAAAATAAAACCAAAGCTGGTGGTGTCATGATTCTGGACTTATAAGCTCTATTACAAAGCTGTAATCATCAAGACAGAATGGTACTCGCACAAAAGCAGACATCTATGTCAATGGAACAGAATACAGAGCTCAGAAATGGACCCTCAGCTCTATGGTCAACTAATCTTTGACAAATCAGGAAAGAGTATCCAATGGAAAAAAAAAAACAAACTTTATTCAACAAATGATGTTGGGAAAATTGGACAGCCACATGAAATGGGTCAATTTCCTTACACCATACACAAAGGTAGATTCAAAATGGATGAAATAACTCAATGTGGGACAATAATCCATCAAAACTCTTCAGGAGAACACAGCCAGCAACCTATTCTACCTTGGTCCCAGCAACTTCTTGCTAGACACATCTCCAAAGGCAAGGGCAGAAATGAACTATTGGGACCTCATCAGGATAAACAGCGTTCGTGCAACAAAGGAAAGAGTCAACAAAACCAAAAGGTAACAGACAGAATGGGAGAAGATATTTGCAAGTAACATATCAGATACAGGGCTAGTATCCAAAATCTATAAAGAACTTATCAAACTCAACACCCCAAACAACAGATGATCCATTCAAGAAATGGGCAGAAGACATGAACAGACATTTCTGCAAAGAAGACATCCAGATGGCCAACAGACACGTGAGAAAGTGCTCAACATCATTTAGCCTGAGGAAAATCCAAATCAAAACCACAGTGAGATACCACCTCACACCAGTCAGAATGGCTAAAATTAACCAGTCAGGAAACAAAAGACATTTGTAAGATGAGGAGGAAGGGGAACCCTCCTACACTATTGGTGGTGTTTCAAACTGTGAAACGGTATGTGGGTTCCTCAAAGAGTTGAAAATAGAGCTACCCTATGACCCAGCAATTCCATTAGTGATAAGATACACATGTAGTGATCTGAAGGGGCATGTGCACCTGGATGTGTATAGAAGCAATGTCCACAATAGCCAAACTATGGAAAGAGCTTAAATGTCCATCAGCAAGGTGCCTGGGTGGCTCAGTGGGTTGAAGCCTCTGCCTTCGGCTCGGGTCATGATCTCAGGGTCCTGGGATCGAGCCCTGCATCGGGCTCTCTGTTCAGTGGGGAGCCTGCTTCCCTTCCTCTCTCTGCCTGCCTCTCTGACTACTTGTAATCTCAGTTTATCAAAGAAATGAATAAAAAATCTTTAAAAAATGTCCATCAGCAGAGGGATGAATAAAGAAATACTATATGGAATATTATGCAGCCCTCAAAAAACATGAACTCTTGCCATTTGCAATGACTTGGATGGAACTAAAGGGTATTATGCAAAGGGAAATAAGTCAATCAGAGAAAGACAATTATCACATGATCTCACTTTTATGAGGAATTAGAGAAACAAGATAGAGGATCATAGGTGAAGGGAAGAAAAAAATGGAACAACACAAACCCAGAAACAGAGACAAACCATAAAAAAACTCTTAATCTCCAGAAACAAACTTAGGTTGCTAGAATGAAGAGCGGGTTTACAGGATAGGGTCATTGGGTGATGGACATTGCAAAGGATATGTGCTACGGTGAGTGCTATTAATTGTTTAGTACTGGTGAATCAAAGACCTGTACCCCTGAAACAAATGATACATTATATGTTAATTAAAATAAGAGTGTAATCAGATATCATTATCTGTGGGGAAAAAGACCAACACCATCACACTATTAAGGCAATTCAGTTGGAAAACAGGAAAAGATGAGTTTAAATTCAATCATAAAAGACAATGATGGGATTTTAAGATATTAGAAGCTCTAAATATTTTATTTGATTTGCAATTGCCATGTTTTGTCTACTTTTCCTTTTTTAAAAATAAATTCTTTCTTTCTTTCTTTCTTTCTTTCTTTCTTTCTTTCTTTCTTTCTTTCTTTCTTTCTTTCTTTCTTTTAGAGATAGAATGCATATGAACAGGGGAAGGAGCAGAAAGAGAGGGACAAGCAGACTCTGTGCTGAGCTCAGAACATGATATGGGGCTCATTCTGGGACCCCAAGATCATGACCTGAGCTGAAATTAAGAGTCTGTAGCTCAATTCACTAAGGCATCTAGACAATCCTTCATTTTTTATTGTACTAAATGTACTACATGAAATGTGCTAAGCTAAATATACTAAACTAAAATCAGACTTTTTAGATATTGTATTTTAAATTTTAAGATACTTTGTATCAAGCTACCCATGCAATACAAATATAATTATTTTAGCAATGAACCATGAGAATAAATTTGCTTAAAATGGAAATATCAATTCCAATGGAATAGTTCCCAGTACCTCATGATCTTGGAACTATAATTTCAGAACTCAAATTACATGCAAATGCATTACATTTAGAGATTGGTCTCTTCCAAACTATTGCCTCTAGTAGACATTGTCTTCTTTCCATATTGACATATATATATATAACTTAAAATAATATCTTTTTTACATGATCATTCTGTGAATATTAAAAACTATTTTAGGCAGTGAATAGCAAATAAGTTATTTACTTTCAAAATTAAAATAGTCAACCAAATATGAATGATTAATATATCTTAACAATTAAGATAAAAGACAATGTCACCGATTTTGCTGACAGAAGAAATTTTATATTAGGCATAGAGAGAGAAGAGGAAGATTGAACTTGTATTGCTACACCAAATGAGAGAGTAAGTGGCAAATAGAAGTGCATAGAGAAAATAGCCTTTTATGTTTGGGTGATTTAGAAGAAATCTTGTGACAACATTTTAAATTCAAATGGGTAAGGACCAAAGTGAGCCACAGACTAGGCTGTTGTCTGGGATTTGTTTGTAAGGAAAAGTATACCTTCCTGTCCTATAAAGAACAGAAATAAGGAAAAAGAAAAAAGGAAATTCCTAAATGTGCTCAGAAATCAAATCTGAGGACTGGAGGAAATTGTTATACCAAACACTTCCTTCTATTCTGCCAGATAAGAGCAATTTAAATAATCTAGTTCAAGGAAGGAAAGGATTAAAAATACACCAGTAATTCTTTCTACTTCATCATAAAAGTAGTCTCCTCTTTCTGTATTTTGTTTGGACATTTCATTCTAATACTGAAGTACCTATTATATATTTTGATGGGCCATCAATAATTTGAACAAAGAAAATCATAACTACATTTTAAAGTACTCCGATGGTGCTCAAGAGACCCACGGTTTGCAAGGGAGCATCGGGTTTTTGTTTTGTTGTTGTTGTTTTAATGTTTAGTTAGCAACTGTGTACTACATCATTAGTTTTTGATAACATCTCCAGTGATTCATTTGCATGTAACACCCAGTGTTCATCACAACATGTGCCTTCCTTAACACCCATCGCCTGATTACCCCATCCTCCCATCCCCTCCCCTCAGTAACCCTCAGTTTGTTTCCTGGAGTCCAGAATCTCTCATGGTTTTTCTCCCCCTCTGATTTCTTCTTACTGATGAATTAGTTCATTAATTTAAGTAACAGTTATTAACAAATCTATGCAGAAGGTATTGGTCACTTTGCTGGAGGCGCTGCAAGTCTACTCTATGGGATTTTCATTATACTGTGGTAGGAAAATATGAAATTATTAAAAATATGAATAAATTACAAAAACTAATTAAGCAAACCAGTCAGTTTTGTGATAGAAAATGATGGGGATAGAGTAGTGGACCATTCTGTAGGATGATTACAAAGGGCTTAAAGAGATATATTTTACTAAGAATGGAATGAAGAGTGAAGAGAAAGAAGATGAATGATAACCAGAAGAACCGCCTTCCCTTTAGGTGGGGAACACAGATTCAAAGCTTCAAAACGAAAGAGCTAGGATCTGATTCGTTAATTTGCTGTTGAATCTGTGCCTGGAAAAATATGGAGTACATGTTAAGTGTGAAGTTAATAAATGATGATAAGGTTAAATAAGGGTGAGTTTTGTTATTTGTAGAGGACCCTGTACACATTTAGGAAGCTAGAAGTCATAGATGAATCTCCTGCTTCCTTGAGTTTTGTTATAGTTAGCATTTCCCTAATATACTGGTTCTTTTTTTTTTCAAAATAATAAATTTATTACATATGATCAGCAGATAGTTGTTGCTGATATATTATTCTCTCAGAGTTTGTGGAAATTTTCAATATAAAATACAATTTTATACATCATACAATCACAGGGTCCTTAAGGATCTCCACACATTTTTTTGTGCTGGTTGATTTTCAACTGGGACACCTGGTCCCAGCCTTGAAGTTATGGGAGGTTAAGTTTGCAACTCAAGGTGTCTGGACTTTTCCCAGCCATAAGCATGAGATTCTACTTCTGAGATGAGTGGCCTTCTCTAAAGGTACTGATAAAGCCTCCTGAAATCAGAAAGGAGAAGAGATGGGACAGAGGGAACTGGGGATGAACAAGAGGGCCTCTTGGGGGCAGGGGTCATACTGCCCTATAACATCAGTAGGGAACTCTGAAGAAAGACTTTCTTCTAGTAGTTTCTATAACCAGAAGAGGGGTCCCAGCAGAATCCTCAAAGGGATCTCAGAGTACCCAAGATGGCAGGGAGGTGCTTGTTCTGGGTTAATTAGAAGTCCTGGCCAATGGTCCTCAGTCTGGAAGTCACCAGTCAAGTTGTTTCACCAGGAAATCCCTCAGCTAAGACAGCTGGGCCTGCACAACCACACTGGAGTTGGTCACACAGGCTCCGTAGTTACCAACCTAGATCCGTGTGTCCTGGCCCCAGTGTTGGAAAGACACAAAGTGGATACACATCTTGATATTGGAGAACAAGTGGGTGACCTGAATGCAGACAGTGTTGTTCCACTGTTGGATGGGAATGGTCACAGCAGAGAATTTACCCAGCACAGTCTGATAGGCATCTAGAAGTTGGACAAGGAGTCGGTCCACACCAGCCCAAGGAAGACAGGAAGCAAGTTTGCAAGGGGGCCCATGGCAGCATTCACCTATTATATCCACCACCCAGCCATCCCTACCATGTTGCACTATCCATTTCTGAAGACCTTCCTGGCCGCAGTGTTTGTGGGTGAGGTTGCATCCCAATGGACTGTGCTGACAGAAGTGGCCCAGAAGGCAGGGCTTGCAATAGCAGGTGGGGTGGGGTGGCTGGGAGAAGGCTGGGGGAAGGCAGCTGTGGGCAAGCAGTAGCAGGGCACCATGGTCCCAGGCCAGGATGAGTAGCCAAAAATCTACCGCCCACCAGGGCATCTCAGCCCTGGCACACTGCAGCAGCATCCCAGTAGGATACAGGGGCCGCATAGCTCAGCACCACCAGGAGCAGCTCCAGTGGCAGTTGGCTCAGGTCCAGTACCTCCTTAGGTTTGGGTTTTGGCGTGGGGAGAGGGGCAGGCCGGCCTCAGGAGGCCAAGATGCCCATGGTCAACTTCCCAGCCCACGCCAGACCTGTCGGTGACTTGGATCAGAGCCAGGGCTCATCACCAGTGCACCCTCTCCTCTACAATACTCTTAATTAATTTGATTTATCAATGTGTTCTCAAATCCATAAGCAGTTTTGTCTTATTGATTTCAAATAAATATGACAATTAATTACTGATTTCATAATAGGCAATGTGAAAAAAAATTACTTGAACTCTGAATGGACACAAAAGTGCCAAAGACTTCACATAAGAATGTGGAAACCTGGAACTAAACATTCATGTAGGTGGGAAGAAATGAACAGATGACAGACCTTTTATATATGCTAAGGACAATATTATTTAATGCACATGATGAATATTTTTACAAGATAGGTTTTTGTTTGAACAAATTTACAATATTCCTAATGAATTATGGAAGGTGTTTAACTTGGGAAATAAACAAAAACAAGGTAACATTGAATTGTAAAAATATTGAGGTTAAAATCACTAGATGTATTAAAATATTTTTAGTATATTGTATTTCTGGAACGGCTACAACTTCTTTCCTCCTTGCAAGCTCCCCACTTGGTTAGGAAGACTTATTTAAAATCCTTGAAGTGAGTCACTGTGCAGAACCTCTTAGCAAACATATGTGGTGCTTTTTACTGAGTGTGTCATCCTACTATTAGGGCAATTTCACATTTGTTACCATGGCAAAATTTCAAAATTATTTTTGTGTTCTACCTTAATCTCAGTATATAAATAATTAATATTATAGACACTTTTGCCTGAAACATAGATTTAACTTGAAGTAGTGACTTCCTATTTAAAAGAAAATATACGATACCAGTACAGAAATCTAATTTTATTAAATCATCTCTCCCCAGTGCATTGTCTTTCTATTGCTTATGTATTTCCCACTTGTAACTATTGACAGACTTTTTGCAATTCATGACTGAAGTGACTTCCAAGGACCACAACAGTTTTAACTTAGAGCTGCTTCATTTAGTACTGAGAATAATTTTCGTTAAAAATTTAATAATATTCTTATATGATATCATATTCTACATGCAAAAGGTATAATCCCGAGACCAAATGATTTATTAACTACATTGAACAGTCAGGTAATAGAAATGGAAGAAATTCACTGGAGTTTATTCCACTAGACTGTAAAACCATCAAAGTAGGTACATGACATATCTTGGCTACACATTATTATTTAATTTCTTTCAGCTTTCAGTGGCCTTATCTAACTTAGTAGGTACTTTGTTCAGTGAGTGATTTGATTGGTGATTATTGGAAAGGCAAGTAAGAAAAGAGAGATAAGAGTTTGTGAGACTTGAAGATGTTAATGCATATTTGGGGGCCCCTGAGTGGTGCTGTCTTGGTTTTGGCTCCGGTTGTGATCTCAGGGTCCTGAGATGGAGACCTATATCAGGTTCCGTGCTCAGTGGGGAATCTGCTTAGGACTGTCCCTCTCCCTCTCTTTCTGCTCCCAATTTCTATCTCTCCCTCTCTCAAATGAAAGCATAACTCATTTGGTCTAACCAATAAGGAGCTTAGAAATTGTCACTCCATCCTAACAAGCAAAAAGCTGAAAAATAAGCAACTCTCCTTAGATTTTTCAGAATGAGTTCATGGACAAATCTCTACTCCTAAAAGTGGAATGAGAGACAGGAAGATACAGAGAATTAGAATCTTCTGGAGCAGAAACTTCCTCAGAAACCAGTCCTGGGGTTGAGAAACTTAAACTGTACTTAGTGTATTCCTTGAAGTTTTAGTGTGGTTATGACTCTGATAATATATCTATGGGGGGAAGGCCCCCAAAACAAAAAGGAACTGTGAGGGGATCCAGTCATAGGGATCCTCCATACATCTGTGACTTTCCCCTCCAGGAGCTCTACCAGGTCCTCATAGTTAATAGTCAAGAAAAATTTCCTCATGCCTTTAGCAGGCGAAAGGGAAAAATAACTATTTTGTAAAATGCCCCTTTTATCTATATAAGAGCAACTCACAACTCTGATCGAAAGTATCATTGAACAAAAGAAACTGAGAGAGACTCCATATTCATGGAAAAAGATTCAGTATGGCCAAGATGTCAGTTCCTAAAAATTGGTTTATAGATTCAACACAATCCCCATCAAAATCTCATCAAATTAATTTAGTATATCAGCAAACTGATTCTAAATTAACTTGAAAGGGCTGAAGATCAAGAATAGCCAACGAAAGGGTGCCTGGGTGACTCAGTGGGTTAAAGCCTCTATCATGATCTCAGGGTCCTGGTAACAAGCCCCACATAGGGCTCTCTGCTCAGCATGGAGCCTTCTTCCTTCTCTCTCTGTCTCTCTCTCTCTCTACCTACTTGTGATCTCAGTCTATCAAATAAATAAATAAAATCTTAAAAAAATAAGAGATAACACTTTAAAAAAAGAATAACCAACAAAATATTGAAGAAGAGCAAAGTAAGAGCAGAGGCCAAACTCTTCTTCAAGATTTACCATAAAACTATAATAGTCAAGATAGTGTGGTTATTGGGAAAGGAATGGGCAGAGTAGTGGAATGGAGTAGAGAGCCCATAGATAGATCCACAGAAGTATGTCAACTGATCTTTGACAAAGGAACAAGTCAGTATACTATAGAAATGAATGTCTTTTCAACCAATAATGCTGCAACTAGACATTCACATGAAAAACAAAACAAAACAACAAAAAAAAAAGACACAGACCATACACCCTTCATGGAAATTAACTCAAAATAGATCACAGACCTAAATATAAAATCCAAAAGTATTGATTGAACTCCTACAATATAGTATAGGAGAAAATCTATGGCCTGGAGTCTGGTAATGATTTTTAGATACAACATTAAAGACATGATCCATGAAGGAAATGATTGATTAACTGGACCTTATTAAAATTAAGAACTTCTTCTCTGCAAAAGACAATGTCAAAAGAGTTACCACACTTATCTATATATCACAAGTCGTCAATACCTCCACAAAGTTCTCCAGATTTTTAAAAATAAAATACAGTCAATTGTTGATATCCCACTATTATATCAGTTCCATTCAAACAATATTGATGTGAACTTACTCAGTGCTGGGAATTATGTATTGGTAGGTTATGTTGTGATTATGGTGATAACTGGGATCATATAATGATGATCTTGATTATCATAAAGATGGTAATGCTGATTATAGCATTTTAAGGATGATTTCCATGTGTTATGTTCTCCTCACACATACCAGAATCTATTTCTGTAATCTTGAGTTTGTTTTCACTGCTTTACTTTCCATTTCAATCCCAGTGATGTCTTTCAGAGTCTTTATTATGTGTTGTGATATCTGATAAGAAAGTTTTTGTTCACTATTCTTTTCCAACATTTTCTCAATAATTCTTAAGCATTTATTTCTTAATTGAAACTTCAAGGTCCCTTACTTGTCAATTCTCAAACTCCTTTCCTTTCCCAGAAGTTCAACTGTATTTCGATTGAGAATGACATTAATGTACTCATTAATTTTGGAACAACTGACATATTAATGGTATTAACACTTCCTATTCAAGACTATGATATGGTTTTAATTGGTTCATTGTGTTTTATGTTTTTCAATGAGATATTATACATATAGATCCTGTGCCTTTACTATTAAATGCATTCACATACATTTTATGCTTTTTGTCACTGATATGAATGGGAGATGTTTTCTCTTCTTATCGCCTCTAAATGTTTACTGCTGAATTAGAAACGTTATTGAGGGGCATCTGGGTGGCTCAGTGGGTTAAGCCTCTGACTTTGGCTTAGGTCATGATCTTGGGGTCCTGGGATCAAGCCCCACATCAGGCTTTCTGTTCAGTAGGGAGCCTGCTTCCTCCTCCTCTCTCTTTCTCTCTCTCTCTGCCTGCCTCTCTGACTACTTGTGATATCTCTCTGTCATATAAATAACATAAAATCTTTAAAAAACAAACATTATTGAATTGCGGATTTTTATCAAATGTCCATGAACTTTATTATTTTTTATGTTTCTTTTTTAACAAGGGTACATTGTTTCTATTTATAAAAAAACAAAAAATCCATGATTCTTATTACTTACATGAATATTATATTTTATGAATATTACTTTACTAATCATTCATTATTACTTATTGAATGATTGCATTTGCTAGAAACTTTGAGGCAATACTGAAAAATAATGGTGATGGTGCATATTCTGCATGGTTCTTGGATTTAAATGAAATGGTTTTGGTGCCTCTATCTATGGCAATATTTAATTTTGATGACAACTTTAGTATATTTGAGTAATTTTGTTATATTCTGATTTACAATTTACAATACTACAGTTAGGAGTTCTTAAAGATTAACACATATATATTATATGGTTATATCAATTATATCCTTAAATGCACTAATGTAGTGAACCATGTTGATAGATTCTATGATAACATTCCTGAAATTATCCCAGTTTGGTCATGGGATAATGCTTTTTTGATATTTTAGTAATATATTTTCTAAGTGTTAATTTAAGAGGCCTGGACAAAATTGCCATAGTCTTACTAGGAGAACTTACCAGGAATACCAGCACATCTTAACAGAGTTTCACCAAGCTCTGCAGGCCACTCTTCATCTTGCCAGTGGTGGTGTGAGGACCATAATGCTTGTCTGTCAAAACACCTGTCCCAGATAAATGCAATTCTTCACCTAATCTTCCTTACCCTTAACCTCATTATCACTTTCTGTCATGACTGCTAGTCTTCTGTAGGTCTTTAATGTTATCTGCAAGTCCTACTGGAATTCCCTAATTCATTGACTTTACCAATCTCCTAGTTATCTATTTCATACCTGCTCCTGTGCCATCAAATCTAGAATCTTCTCCCTAATATTCATCTCAAATAATTTTGATTGGGTAATAAATGGAATGATAGTTATATGAATGTCTCAATATTCCCACAATTTCCTGCTTACAAATGCTCTCAAATAATTTATAGTTTGCTCATTCTCCTGTTCAGATAATGAACAAGGGGACATACTAAGTCATCATTTAAGGAAAATTGATAACATAAACAGTGAAAAAAATAGGCTCTCTTTCATTTCAAACCCTTTAAACAAACAGAGCAATCTTCAAAATTTGAACAGGTATTATTTAAATTGAATTAAATTAAGTTATTTAAATTATTAAATAAAATTAAATTATTCAATTTAAAATTGAAGACAAATTTGGCAAATAATAGCTAATACTAAACATAGTACTTTGTGTGAACAGACATTGTTATAACCACTTTACATATAGTATTTGGTCCAATCCAACAGAGTAACTTCAGAAGTCAGAAATCACTAATGTCCAAATTGTAGAAGTGAGAAATGGGAGGCACAGACCAAATAAATTTGTCTGATGTCACATAGTTACTAAGAGGTATTGGCAGGATTTCATCACAGGTAACATAGCTGTTATTCATTCTCTGTGGGGACTAATGAAGTGGAGGAGATGGTGTAAGAGGAGAGAAGCGTTCAAGGAAATTATCTCCTCATAGAAATCAGGAGTGGAAAAAAAGAGTTGCCCCAATTTTTATTTCCATAAACATACAAAGTTTAACAAAATGGGAGTTTGGCCCTTGTCTCTCAAATGAAGTGATCAGCTGGTGTTTGGACAGTCTCCTATTTTTCAAGATCTCACTCACACATACTAAGCATTTCTGTTTTGAGCATTCTCTTGGGAATCAAATGCGGATAATATGAAGACGGTCTCCAAAGTTCTAAAATAGATCAAAATCATGTATGAATTAAACCCAAGCCAAAGCCACTCAGACCCCAAAGCCTGAGTCACTCTCTGTTTTCTTTCTTACCCAGTAGTATTATGCCCAGGCATATAGCATAATTTATTACAGACTGCAGAGAGATTAAGTGCTACTAAGCTATTCCAAGATGCCAACATCAAGATGCTAACATTTGTTTTCTTATAAAGATTTTATTTATTTATTTGACACACAGAGAGATCACAAGTAGGCAGAGAGGCAGGCATAGAGAGGGGGTGGGGAAGCAGGCTCCCCGCTGATCAGAGAACCTGATGGGGGACTCTGGGACTCGATCCCAGGACCCTGAGATCATGACCTGAGCCAAAGGCAGAGGCTTAACCCTCTCAGCCACCCAGGTGTCCCAAGATGCTAACATTTGAATAAACATTCCCTGTGAACTTTGCAGAAAGAAATTTAATTATATATATTATCCATAATCTTACTCAAAAAATCAAGTTATTCTTACTCTTTTAATCAAAATTTGGAGAAAAAGAAGTCCAACCTCTCCACCTTCTTTAGTTCAGTCTGAAAGAAGGATTCTTCATGCTAGTGTAAGTCTTGGTTCTATCAGCAACACTGATAGTATTGATCTATACAACTTACAGTTGTACATCTATACAATTGATAGTTTTGATCTCTGCAGCTTACACTGCTTCTGTCTGGAATAAGTCAATAAGAACTTCTATTAGGCCAATTGCAATTTGTAGAGCCTCTATTTAAAAAAATTCAAAAAAAATAATGAGCCACAAAAATCATCATAAAATTAAATTAAGGTAACAGGCCAATCAGTACTTGTAAAAACAATCCAGAGGTGGGGGGATGTCCCCAGAACCCAGTATTTAATGATCAAAGACTAGAGAAGTAACTCCTTTTGAGTGAATGAGAACAATTTCTTCATTGTAGCCTTGCCAGGACACCTGTCAGTCTGTTAAAGGAGTTCTAAATCCATGATGTGTGAATTTAAACTCAATTGAGGGAAATCTTGCAACAAAGAGTTAATTTTGGTGTTCTGCAATCCCATTTATGAGGCCATAATCTATAGGCATCCAGGATTCCATCTCTGAAAGTGACACTTAGCCTGCCTATGAAGCTTAGAAGTTTGCAAAGGTGGGATCTCAGAGGCCAGGGACACAATTTCTTGTAAATATTCATTTTCAATCATGTGCTATAGTGGACATTTCCAGCACCCTTTGCCAAGAAACCTGCCTCCTAACAAAGGTTTCTCCCCCAACCTGGAGTTAATCAATTGAAAGTAAGAAATGATTTTGAGCGTGTGGACAATTTTCATGATTTGTCTACCTCCATTTATTTTCCTGGGTCCTGTGTGCAGAAAGGAATGTGACTCATCTGGTCCAGAGATATCTGGCTGTAACAATTTAAAGCTAAAAACCCAGTAGTGCTTAGAGACACATGCAGAACTTCATTACCTGACAATTTAGAAACAGCAAATACTGTATTTCCCACTAATGACTAAGAGGCTGGTACTCTTCTTTTCAATGGAACATTTGCCTCAGACTGAAAAAAAAAAAAAAAAGAGGAGGACGCTACAGCTTCCTGATTCTGGTAGTCTGCCCTTTTTAAGACCTAGAGCTTTGAGTCTTTGCCAGACTCTACTGAGTCTGCTGAAAACTGAGTGGCTCCATCACAGTTTGCTGAGGCACCCACATTTTATCTCTGACTTCATCTCTCATGGACCCTTCCAATTTACATCCCTTCTTGAATATCTTTCCTGAGGCCCATGGACCTTTGTCTAAACTTCTGTGTCCTGGAAAATAAAGCCATTTAATTTGGGGGAAAGTATAGCTTCAAGCTACAACCATCTACTACAGCCAAAATACCATGAGGTTGGGCTAAAACATTTCAATGTAGTTGATTACAGAATGTAAAAAATTCATATGAACGTAATCCTGGCCCCTATATAAATCACCACAGTCAGAGCACTGTCTGCCTCTACCCTGGTGTAATCTGAAGAAGCTGAGAAAAAAAATAGTCAAGTCCTCAAAACAGTGGTTAAAATAATAATAGGGACCTAGTTGACAAGAACGGCTCTCATACGTGTGCCAAATGTTCCTGCTAATCTGAATTTCAGACCTAGACAGATTTATCCTCCCAATTATGGGCAATGTAGAAGATTGGAGGAAAACATGTACTTTTTAATGACAAGCTTAATAGAAAAAAAAAAAGTGAAATTAAACTAAGTATGTATTTATTCCTTCCCAAATAACGAATTAGTTATGGCAACTTCATTTTTACTAGGCTGGAATGAAAGAAGAAATGGAGAAAGGTCAGAATATGCAAAGGAAAGGTACCTCTTCTTGGAAGCATGGTGTGGGAAATGGCATTCCCTTCCAAATAGAAAGGTCAATAACATGCCCAATGTTAAATGACTCACATATAGAAACCATGGATGTTTGGTTCTAAGACTCTAAACTTTTTCACAGCGACCTGCTGTCTTTGTCCCTTCACAATTCATTCTGATAGCCTTATCAGAATTATTAACTCTAACCATTAATTATTATTAATCATTAATAATAGATCATTAATGTTTTCTTAATTATATACAATTAATAATTAGTTGATTAATTATAATTAATGATTAATGACTAATTCATATTATTATGATAATGATCTCATCACTATGGTGATGAGATTACATTTCAAGTACGCAATTCTATGTGTCTATTTATATCTCAGGAAAAGTCTTGCTAAGATCACCTTTTTCTTGTAATAGTGTGCTCTGCGGCCACTGGTAGAATTGTCCACTTAATTATTTTATCATTGTTTTTGCTCATCTCACTGACTAATAATTAAAATCAATTTACTGGGGCTTTGGCAACATATTGAACTTTTTAAAATGATTGAAATTATCTGTAATGACAGTATTTCTTATTCAATAGCTTTTTTAGAAGTTGCCAATTCTAAAAATTTTGAAATATATCAATTTTATTTTTTAATATGATTATTGTATTGATCTTAAAATAATAACACCTAAAACTTTAAAAACTGTGTCCATACACATCAATTTCATTTAAACTTCACATCATTCTAGAATATAAGTATTATTGTTCTCTTTGTCAGGGATAGAAACTGAAGTTAAAAGGTGGTGAATGGTTCTCCAGGATCATAAACTTAAGAAATGGAATAAGGGTTGAACCTAGAGTGTTATGAATTCTTGGTTAGTATCTGTTTCATGACACGATGCCAATGGCATGGAATAACTCACACATTATGATTATTGCAAAAAAATATATAATGGTTACACATTATCTAAAGGATCACTAAAATCAAGGTGAAAGATTGATATGGACTTTCAATTATTCATGTGAAAAGAAAGAGTTCCAGATATTGAAATATGTATTCTCTATATCACTGCACTAGTAGCAATAGAGACAGGAAGACTGCGTCCCTTCATGAGGGAGGAAGGCCCTCTTGAAAAGTACTCATCATCCCTGATGGTATTGAGTCTGCTTCTCTTGCCATCTTTGATGCTTGACCTCTACAGAATTTTTGTTTGCTTATGTAAGAAGATAATAATGACATTTTTCTTGGGATATGATTGGTAGTTTCTTTTTTCATCAAACTTATTTTCTGCAAGTCTCTGCAGAAAACAGGAGGCTATGAAAATTTCTAGAGCCCAGAACAAAAGGTTTAGAGGGAGATTTCTCTTTCTTTCCCACCTTTCTTCTGGATTTATTCTCTTTTCCCTCTCAATAAGGCCTTCTCTCACTTTCATTAGGTTTTAGGAAGAATGAAATCTGTACATCTATAAATTTTAAATCAG